>JAAGNO010009349.1:23359-45900 GCA_033439905.1 Ceryle rudis | reverse complement strand
TGTCACAGGGCACCACTGACAAGAGCCTGGCCCCTTCTGCTTGACCCCCACCCTGCAGATATTTGTAAACATTCATCAGATCCCCTCTCAGGCTCCTCTTCTCCAAGCTGAACAGCCCCAGGGCTCTCAGCCTTTCCTAGATGTTCCAGTCCCTTCATAGCCTCCATTGGACTCTCTGTTTGTAGTAACATTTTCTGTTAATGACAGAGTTTACTACTGAGGTTTCAACTAGGGCAGTAGAACTGCAGTATAATGCTGTGTTGTCCTGTTCGATCACTGCTGTCTGTGTCATTTGGCTGTTTGATGTATCTTGACTGATTTATCTTAAAACCAGCTAAATACCTTGCTCATGCTCTTTCTGCTGGACCACTATTCTAGATCCTCACTCTGTTGATGGCAACTTTCTTTTAATATCTTGAGTGACTTGTATCTAGACATATTTGCTTTTGTGTCACCTTGCACAGCTCTTCTCCCTCCATCTCTCTCCCAGTGTCTACAGAGAGTAACTTCATGGACTGATTCATATCCAGAAATCCAAGGTTTAAAAATACACCCTTCACCTTCAGGGTGGCTCCCCTGTAAGTACCTTCTTATGCCACGGTGTCAGGGGATGTAGGGTGGCATTGATAGGACAAATATTTGTATTCCACTTGTCAGGAACAAGAGTCTCCTGCTTAATGCCTGCTTCCCATCCAGACTCCTCAGAGTCAGTGTCCCAGGAACTTCTGAGGGGACGCAGATAGAATCAATACAACGGGGTTTCTTCTGGCAGGGAAAGAGGTCTTGAGAGTCCTTGAGAACCATTAGTGGTGCCCAGGAAGCTGGATTACACTTGAACCATCTCGATCACAGCAGTTCATTTGTCAAGATTTACGCAGATTTTCCTGGGGCTGCTTTGTGTATTTTGGCACACTGTGATTCTCTTTGGAGCCTCGCGTCTGAACGTAGTTCAAAACACCAAATTTCTTCAGAATTGCTCTTGCTGATGTCTCCAGTGTGGGATATGGCTCCAGCTTGCTCACAGCTTGTTACGAGTTTGCATAACAGCAAACACCATTTGCCAGAAGTTTGTAACTATCAGTAAACTTCAGCTGAGTTTCAGGTCAACAAAACAAGTAAATAATTTAAGTAATTTATTAAATAATAATTTAGTAAAACTTCAGAGCAGGGAAAGTTTCTTTCCCTTCTTTTATCAGCAAGATTTTGCCACGTCAATGCAACACGGGGCACGCAGTAGACAGCAGTCTGTCCCACTGAAGATGATCTGTGGCTTCAGAACTTGCTTCCCTCTCTCAGGCACTGTAATACACGTTGTCCACTTGGATATCCCTCTGAGGAAAGGGTGGAAGCTATCAAATCCTTCAGTGTGATGCCCGAAGTTGATGTGCTCAGGAAGAAAGCGATGGTTACTTGCCCTATAACAAAAGATGGAGGACAGCTTGCAGTTCAAGATGGGCGTATAAAGTAATGATGAAGCAAAGCAGACTTTGAGGGTGTCATCTGCTCTGTGGTGCCATCAGTTTTGGTGAATGCAAACAGAGGCTGTGGAGCAGAGAGCTCAGAAAATAAACGAGATTCAGCAGTGCTGTTTGTGCTGAGTCTCTTTTACAGAGTCTTCTCCATCCCTCAAACCATGAAAGCCTGCTGCCAGTAGCTCTTCTGGCCTAGGAGACACTCCTGTGCTGACACGTTTCATCCTTTGGGGAGGTGCAGGTGCCATGACCAAAAGAGGTTTGCGTTTGCCCTAACATCCCTGCTTTACCAGCACCCAGTGTTGCTTGGGATAGACTTGTAATTTGTCCTAGAATCTGAGAAGCTCTGCAGTGGCTAAAGGTGAGGGACGAGCGCAGGAGCTAAGGACTGGATCCTAAGCAGCACCCCAGTGTAGCCATTTCCAAACTGAAATCGAAAACTTGATAAATTCTGATGCTTGTGTGGTAAATAAGCAGCCTCTGTTGTAGCAGACCTCTGCTTTAACTCTCCTCGTACTAAGATGTTCCTGTTTTTTGGTGGCTCTGGTTTCTCATGCACATCAGCAAGGCCTTTCCCTTGCTGTTGCACAATTTCAGACATCCAGACATAATTCTGATCTTTTTCGTATCGTGGTGGCATAAGCACAAACTTTCCCAGCTTTGAGGGTGTTATAAATCAAAGATTTGCTTTCAGAGCTGGAGGCAGCAATAACTAAAGCACACTCATCACTGAAATCAGTTACTCTTCAGTTTGAATGGTATGGAAAAAGCACATAGATCCAAGCAGAATGATGTGTCTCACAATAAATGCCTCAGTCTCTTTACTACCTGGAGGTGTTTTTTGGGGTTAAAAATTTAAGCTGAAGTTAATTAAAATTAAATAGAATTAAGCTGAACAATTAGGCAAATCTGTCTGAGTTCATACGGAAGCTTCTTGAGAGCACAGCTTCATTCAGGGAGTTCCAATCATACCGATACCTAACACACCAGACTTTCATTTTCTCTGCGTTTTACATGGCTCATGAGTTGAGCCTGGTATTTGAATTCTTGTCTCCTAAAGTAGAGCATTCGGGTATTTTCACTAGGCTCATTTATCATTACTCCTTTCTAAAGGCAGGTCGTGATCAACATTTAAACTCCTAAAACACGTGTAGTTGCTAGCAAACCTGCGCTAGCTTGGTTCCCTGGATGTTACGCAGGCTGGATGTTGTCCGTGTTCAAACCCTCTGTCTTTTGGCTTACCTGTGAAAAATGTGACTGCTTTAAATTCTGACTTGCTGAGATCTTTTCTTTGTTGTTTAGAGGAGAAAAGAATTCGGGTTTACCTTTTGATCTCCTGATTTAGATCCACCGGCTCGTATCAAACTCTCTGAAGTGGGTGATAAACTGTCGTGGGTCTTGTTGCTGCAAAAGATTTGTACTTGACCTTGGTTTTGGGCCCATGCTTTGCCTGCCTTCAGTAATTAATATAATTTAATAAAATGGAAATGAAGGTTTGAGTTAAAAATTAAACCTTTGCCAATCAGAAGAATATATAACGAGCAGTCCAAGGAACCTCTCCTTTTTATCAGAGCAGAATGGAGCTAGTGTAGGGGGATTAAAGTACAGAATTCCCACTGAATCCTAAATTCCACTGGTAAGCCTCACACCTGCCTAAGCTGACCTTAGCTGGTTTTGAAAATAGACATTCAAAACCAATCTTGGGCATATGTGTTTAGCTGTCACTTCCTGAGAATTCCATTGTGTTCTTTTGTTCCTTCTTTTTTTAGCTGCAACGATGGTGGAAGCTGGAAGAGACAAGAAAAACCCAGATGAATTTGCAGTGGCACTGGATGAAACTCTTGGAGACTTTGCATTTCCAGATGAGTTTGTCTTTGATGTGTGGGGAGCGATAGGTGATGCTAAGCAAGGACGGCTGGAATGAGAACTGTGCAGTTTACCAATCCCTAGTTGAAAACACAAAATTATTTTCAAAGATGTACATCAGAATTTCAATATTTTATTGATATGGATCCCAGGTGCTCTGTTTAAGTCTTCTCATCTGAGGGTTTCTTTTGCAACGGACGATTTCTAATAGAAATATTAAGATAAACCCAAAGTTCTGACAACTGCATGTTTAAAACAAACAATAAATTCACATGTAGAAACCACAGTGAGGAGTGTGTCAAGGAGTTACATTTATACAGATATTTAATGAAAATTTTGGTATTTTTTTATTGTACATACAGTTTGATATTCATATTCTGCAGAGCGTTAGATGTGCAACGAAGGGTTTGAATGTTTTTTTTCTCTTCTTTAGAAATGTTTATAAACACGTTGAAAAAACATCTACCTACACGCTGCAGTTCCTCATCTTCTGTTACAGAATCACAGAACGGTAGGGGCTGGAAGGGACCTCTGGAGACCATCGAGTCCAACCCGGCTGGGAAAGCAGGTTCACCTAGAGCAGGTTGCACAGGAAATGTGTCCAAGCAGGTCTTGAAAGTCTCCAGAGGAGGAGACTCACCAGTCTCCCTGGGCAGCCTGTTCCAGGCTCTGTCACCCTCACAGTAAGGAAAACTTGTCCTTATTTATTTACCTACACTGTGGAAAACCTAAAGCCTTAGATTTTCTTACAGTTTGGCCTGGGCATGATCTTTTCTGTGGACAGAGCTGGGAAGGAGCTACCCTGTTTCTGAAGAACCTGAGTTCAGGAGGAAAATGTTCCTTTGAAACATGAGATCTTTGAGTGAAAAAGTCTTGCTTTCATTAGAGTCATACCACACACTGTCTGGGTAGCACTGAGATCAGTACGTGTAATGGAGATGCTCAAACCAGGAAGCTGCTGCTTTACTCAGATGCCATATTACTGCAATAGGAACTGCATAGGAAGAAACAAATGTTATTTTTTATTACTCTTCATACATTTGAATAATATCTGTGATCTGGCACCGGAGACTACAGTCTATGACTGGGTGCTTCAGTGATCTTTGCATATGCCTAATGGTTTGCTGAAATCCTATGGAGTTCCCCTCTTGGCTGTTATTTTCTTTGTTTCTCATCCTATGGAGTTCCCCTCTTGGCTGTTGGTTTTTATTTTTTTCCCCTCAATATGGCAACACAGGAGACATACTGAAGGTGTCCAAACCTGGAAGATATTATTGTGAAGTGGCAAACAATCGTGGCTTGGATGAAAACATGTGCCTGAGCCCTGAAAAAGGCATTTCACTCATTTTAGATGTTAAGATTTCTCATTATATTGTAAATAAACATTTCTTTTTAACTGTTAATATTTTACAAATAAACCCCAGACTATTAAAAATGAACTGTCTCTTCTAACACATCTGCCATGCCTGCTCTTATCCTCCTGCTCACTCTCTATGTAATGAAGAGCAATGCAGTAAGTTCTGGTTTTTTCCTCCTAAGTAGATTCTTTATCAGTTTTTACGGTGCCTGCTTTTCATCAAGACAAATATTTGCTCATTTGTTTAAAAAAACCCCACAAACTACTTTCAAGCGATTATTATAGCCAAATAACATGTAATGAAGAGTCCTTGAAAATGAACTAGAACAAGAATGTGAGCCCTGACCTGGGAAGGTGTCATAGCTTTTCAGTATTTTTGTATTTGCATAAAGATAAACGACAATAGGTATTGCAAAAGTTTTTCTAAATCACTACCTAGTTACTTTTCTTCTGAGGAAAATGTCTTTTGCTGTCTCACAGAGATCTTTTTAAAATAAAGGCTATGCGAATAATTTTACACCTTCTACGTCAATGATTTATTTTCTTTGTCTATAATTATGGCGCTTTGAAGTATCATTGAGAGGAGATCCTCATTCTCTTTAGTATTTAGAAAGGCTTCTAAACTCCACCTCAGTCTTTTGCACATGTCCTAATAAGGGAATATTTCTTCTAGTTAAGCAATATTGCATGAAGTCTTAAATACTGTTCAGTGGTCTTTCAGTGGGGATAATCTCCAGTTTTATAGATGCTACTGTCAATATTTTACTCGTGTATTTCTGATTCAAGGACAAACTCTGACATGATACAGATAAACCTTTTGATGAAATGAGTAGTACAGAGGGGTACGGAGGTCCCACATTTATTGTATTTAAGAAGTTCAGAGGTGTCAAAATATCTAATTGTAGGAGTGCCCACATCACCGGTGTGGGATGAAATCTGTATGTGTCTTCAAACAGCTGTGATCATTATCAATTTCTAGGTGTAGAAATACATATAGATTAAAAAAAAATAAAAATTAGGCTATTCTCAAGTAATGAGAAGTAACAATGTATAATATTACAAGAAAATTTGAGTTTTAACGAAACTTGAAAGTCAAAGAAACTTCATAAGGAGGCAGTTAATCTTTATACATCCCATTGCCCAGCTAGGGCCGTGAGGATATATTATTATGACAAAGGAGTGTCATTTGAAGACAGAGAGCACAAGGTGGATATTGTTTCTCTATTTAATAATTAGAAATCTGAACCCACGATCTTCTGTTGCAGTTGAGCACTCTGCCTTGCACAGGGCTGTTTTAATTACTCTTGGTAGTGAAGAGTACACTAATAATGTAGATGATAATAATGATGATGAAGGTAATTGTGGTCCGTATAATTTTTTCTTTTGGGTGAAAAGGGAAAAAAAAAAATGTGAATAATTAAAAGAAAAAATGAAATGTCAGTAATTCCCTGTTGGTTTTAATTTGTTCTATATAAAACTCAAATGTCAAATTTTGTGGGAATGTTTCTGTACGCTGATGTTAGTAACCAATGTGTTCCTGGTGATAAAATCAATGAAAGTTAAGAATTCCTTCTTAAACAGGAAAAAAAAAAAAAAGTACCATGTAAAAGTTTTTATTATTTCATAATACGTGAAATATCCCCTGGAGCAAGTAACCCCTTGTGCGTTTTATTTTATTCTGAGAATGTGATGTTATTCAATCAATTTATCCTGAGAGGATAATTTGTCTCGTTGCTTTCATCTTGCTGTTTTATCAGGGTAATCTTTGAGGCTCGGGTTCTGCGCGGAGCTGTCGCTTCTCATAGTCGCCGCTCTCTGTGGAGTTTATTTCAGAACTAAGTTTTCAGTAGTGTTTACAATTTCACTGGCGTTTGCTGCAATAAAGTGTGTGGATTATAATAAAGTATGTCTCAATTTTTCTGAGTTCTCATTTACGCATAGACTATTTCCAGCACTTAAGACATAATGGCACCACTAACCAATCTGGTAGATTATTTGCATTTTCCAGCTCTGCATGAATAAGTTGTCACATGAAAATCACACTGACTTGTAAAGTACCATAAATACTTCCCGCTCTTTATAAGATTTTTGTAATAAATTAATGTTCTACTAATGAAATACAGCCTGCAGATCCCTTTAAAACCTAGTCAATAATGACACTAAAGCCTTTGCATGCTTTGTAGGGTGAAAATGTCATCAAATGTCGCTGCAAAAATTCATTTGAAGTCCTAGCTCTGGTTAACCTAAGTGTTGATCAGAGCAGGATTATAACCGTCTTGGTGCCCAGTTTGCAGGGAGTTGGCGGATACATGCAATTGTTTGTGCCTAGACTTCCTGCTATATTCAAGATGATGGAAAATACAGCATTATTTTTCTCTGTAAACAATATTCCTTAGATGCAACAAGGGGATTTAGTGAAATCTGGTCTTCATAAAATTCTGAGCTCATAATCTTACGAATATGATGAGTGATGAATTTCACACTCTTAAAGGAACTAATTTTGCAAATTACAGATACATCTTTTGTGACATCTTTAGTATGCCAGATGTTGCTTTATTTGAATTTGATTTTATGCAACTCTATTCATAACACAGTTGTTGTTCAACTGTTAATATAATCAATGTATTTGGGAAATTCTCAACTGCTATTTGGATTTGCACCTTGATTTGAATAATGCATACCTTCTAATTTCCATATAGGATTTTCTTCACAATTTGTCCAATTTGTCTATTTCCTTTTTTTTTGTGTGAGATAAATATAATATAAAGCTCTGAAAAAATCTTGTTCTTTGTATCCATAAGTGAAATATTAAGGTTAAGCTAATTTATAATATTTTGTTAAGAAAAAGCTGTCAGGCAAGATATCAAGCAGGGTATGAAGTTTTTAAAGTGCCGTCTGTGAAGACAAAAAGCAAACTATAGATTTAATTTTTTTTTCTGTTTTTTAATGTGAACTTTTGCTGCTCTTCAAATGGCGTATTGTTTTTCATGAAAACAACTCTGAGAATTCCTATTCCAAATTCTGAATATTGTAGTAAAATGATAGATTATTCTTAGTTTTCTTTCTGCCAGGAGATATTTCAGAACAATTAGAAGTCAGGGTGTTGACTGTTTGCCCTTTTGAAATCAAATGATGTTTGCCATGAACTTCAGAACTCCACTCTAGCAATAAGAGCTTAGTCTGAAATTTATATTCAGTATTGTTTTCTTTTCCAGCTCTCCCACTTGCTATGCTTGTAAGGCATTTTGCCTTTAGACCTTGTTATACTTTGAAAGGTCTGTAAATTAATTTATGAAAATACGAAGAAATTTACAGGCTTGGAAGTCAAAGGTAGGGAAAATCCTCAGCATTTCTTGAAGATGCCTGTAAATAGGAATAGTCTTTGATTAAAAAATATGCAGCCTGCAGTACAGACTTTGTCCTTAGAAAAGGTGTATTCAATGTATGAGAGTCAAGGAATGACAACTAAAAAGAAGAAGAAAGATTGAGACAGAATAAATGTAAAAAAAAATAACCTTTTTTTTTTTTTTTTTTTCCCTTGAAACACAGGCTCTGGCTTTAAACAGAGCAACACAAAGTCTGTAGTTTGAACAGAAGCAACCTCCTGATGGATTTAGGCTGCCCTGTCTCTCAACTCTTGCTGCCCTATCTCTCCACTCTTCCTGCCTGTAAACAGAAAGGTTATGAACAGTTTTTTTCAGTTTTCTTTAAATAATGATGGCACTCCTTACCTAAATCCCTTTGCTATGTCAGAAAAATACAGCTGCTGGGTTTGTAGCTCACTCATTAGTCTGAGGGCTTCTCCCAGTTCCCTGAGAACTAATGCGGCTTTTTCAAGTTGTCATAACCTTGATTTTACTATATAGTGTTTGAAAGAGGGAAAGTATCAGGGAGAAATAAATGTCTGCTTTTGTTAGAAATGGAAGGGTATCTGGCAGCTCCACTTTTTAGAGTAATTACTGCAGTGCTTATGCTGCAGTGACCTGTGTGTAGGAAGCTGAAGAGTACCAGGGAAAGTGATACCTGGGAAAATCTCTTGTCTAAAAATCATGCCCCAACGATCACCACACAGTAAGAATGCTTTGTAAATTATTAACAAATGATCACCGTGGGGAAAAATAAAAAAGGGAAGTGCTATTCAGAACTCAGCAAGTAACCCCAGCTTGTGGCATAAGGTACAAGTTTTCCAGGAGCTCAGATAAAGAATCACAGAATCATTTGGGTTGGAAAAGCCCCTTGGGATCATCGTGTCCAACCATTAACCCTACTCTACAAGTTCTCCCCTAGACCATATCCCCCAACACTACATCTAAGAATGTGATTGATCACAGGTACAAATCCAAATCTTTCTTCCCAATTCTTCATCTCGCTTCCTTTACTCTTGCTGGGTCTGATCTCTGGAAATAGATACACAAAACTTCTGTGCAAAGCACAGAAGGGCAGATGGGGTAGTGGATCAGAAAAGGAAAGTGAGCTTCTTCACAGAGGATGAAGAGCTGTGCCGCTGCAGTTACGAGGATAATCCCTGGTTGGTACACGTAGGAAAAGGTCCCGTGTTCCTTCTCCCCAGTTTCCTAACATACCCACCAGACTGGTTGGGGGATAAATGGGTGAGTAAAGATTGTCAGGACACTCTAGTTTCTAACCTTTCCAACGGGTAGGGGGAGGTTGAGTCTATGAGTCAGACTAGAGGCAGTTTGAAGTAAACCCCTGATGATTGGGGTGTATGTTGGGTACTCAGTGCCAACGGTCTTGGCCAGCAGGTCTTCTCTGGTTCCTTGAATGCTTGCCAAGGTGCACCCACTACCCTACCCTGTTAATGTTCACCAGGAATGTGGGCTCATGAACATAGCATAAAAATTAATGCCGAATGAGTTCTGTAAGCCTGGGTGGCTTATCTTGGAAATGAACTGTATTTTTTTTTTAATCTTCGGAGGGATGTAGGTTTGCCTGAACCTCAAGGTTACAAACGGCGGTCCCCAAAGCTTTGCTGTTGTGTTTCTCCAGCCATTGCATGTCTGAGCTTCTCACAGAGGCAGAGAGAGTGCAAACAAGATCTGCTATAATACTCAAAATTTGATTAGTAAATATCCTTTGGTTTTATGATTAGTAAACATGTTTTTTCCCGTCTTCCTTTGGCATGAATAGTTAAATTTTTTATTATTAATGGTTCTTTTTGGAGCATGAACTGCATTAATTAACTACTTAAAAAAATGAAGGTATTTGAATTTCAGATGAGCTCTAATTGGAGAAACATATTGCACCACAATACTAGGCAATATCTAAGAATGCAAGTTTCTGCTTACTAAAAAGATTGTTTTATTCAGTATTCCCAAGTCTTTTTCTTTGTCCTTTTAATAAGGAAATAAATTTTAGAGTGGTGAACAGCCAGGGAGGGAACCTTTTAGTTTAGTGGAAAAAAGCTTTTAATGACAGACTTACGGGTACAACTTGTGCTTGTAACAGAGATGATCTAACAACGATGTGTCTAAACCTTTCACTCGACAGCTCTTCCAGTAAAGGCACCACTTTGTACTTCATACATATAAACTCTTCTCTGGCTTGAAACAGGAAAGAAAGCATGGGAAGTCCACTGCAAGTCATATTCTCCAGGCATTCATAATATTGAAATCTCCACCAACACCCTTCACACAGCCTTTCCAAGCGTCCTTATTTTTACAACACGGATTTTGTTTCCAGTGAGTATTTTTACACCTAATTGCAACTGCTGAGCTTAAGTTTCGAAAGCAGTGAGCCTTTTTTTTTTTTTTTTTTGAAGTATCACTGGTAAGCTAAATTAATTATCAGATACAGAAACTGATCAACAGAATGTCATGAGTTTCAGCTCTTATTAAAATACCTGAAATGCCCCATGGATATTTGTCATTAGCATGAACAGACTTGGTAGTGAACCAATTCTAACTGTAGGACTACAAAAGCAGAGGTTGACCACCTTCCTGTTGTTTCATGGTTTGTATGGTTTCATTAGCTAAACAGTGAGCCAGGAAAGAAAGAGACCAACCATGATCAAAGCAAATGTTCTGGATTTACAAGTATGACCTTGTTCCAGGAGCAGAAGCATTGTGAATTGAGGTGAAGCTCCAGATAAAATAACTTCAAAATAAGGTAATACTTACATGTACTTATCTGTCATCTTTAAAGGCAACTTTAATGTTACTTGACTGTTCAAGTATAGCAAACTGTGAACTATCTATTGGATGTGCAGCTAGGTGATCCTGCTCTGGCAGGGGGGTTGGACTTGATGATCTTTCGAGGTCCCTTCCAACCCCAAACATTCTGTGATACTTTCTTGGTAAGGTTCTTGGCTGGACTGAATTGCTACTAAGGAAAGACTCATGAAAGACGACATGACTAAAAAGAATAGTGGAATATTATCCAAGAAGATGGCCTTTAAAACTTGACTAGTAGAATTTTAATTGTTTAAAAGGTCATAACTTTAGGGACTAACAACTGAAGGAAGTTCTTAATTCGAGATGATAGATGAAAAATACCTTGGTGCACTAGTCATTCATAGAATGACTGTGAGCTGCCAGAGGGCTGCATCTGGAGAAAAAATGACTGTGGTGTTCACCACAGGGAGGAAATCCAGGAGAAGCTTGGAGGTAATGTTATTACCCAGGGCAGTGGTGAGACTCATCCGCAAGAAATGTTTTCAGTGCTGGCTTCCTCTGTTTAAATGCTGAATAGATTTAGAAAAAGGGCCTGATAAAGGTGATCAGGATAATCTTTAAGGATCAAACTGAAGAACCTGCCTTCTTTGACACAGTAAAAACAACAAAGAAGCGTGCCTAAGATTTTTGCCATCCTAACAGAGTTCTTCAAGCTAACCAACTGCATTGCCAAAAATACAGGTGCGTATTCCATGGCCATGAACTGTCTCCAGTCTGAAAACACCCCGGGGAATTTCTAACCACAAATGGAACAGTGCAATGGAGGAGTATGGAGACAAAGCCCAGGCTGTTTCTGGGGCAGAACTTTGACCTTTATGAAGAGAGGTTGTGTGACATAGCTGCTGGAGCACCAGCAAACAAGATGTGATCCCCCAGTAGGTTCCTTCCAGTCCCCAGAACTGTTTTGGCTATGTTGAATGACCAAGGTGTTTTGAACTTTCCCAAGCTGATGTGACCATGGAAAAGGCAGGTAGGATTATTAAGAGTCTTTCAAGACTGGAGTGAAGGAACGTGCCTTTTTGACTGAAATGCAACACCAAAGTCCACTTGACGTCTTTCATCAGGGTAAGTGACTTTGGATGTGGCTGCTCCAAAGGTGTGTGCTAAGAGAATGGGAGCAGTGGCAGGGGAGGGAGATGTCTCTGGAGCATTGAGCTTGCTACTTCTGCTGGGGCTTGGGATGAATCACTTCCACCAATAGCTACTGGTCCTATTGACTTTTCCTTCAGGGTTAGCAGCTGGATCCTGATTTTTGTATGGGTTTGCTGCACTACACTCATTTTGCTGTCCTAGACCTGGGCTTAAAGCCAACACTACAACTTTGGAGCATGGAGAAGGAGTCTGCTGAGGTTTCATCTTAAACCTAGGAACAGCTGAGACAAGTTGTGGTTTCAGGAATATTCAGTGTAGGCACTGATTTGCCTAGGACATATGAGGAGGAAGAGCTAAGTTCTGCTTAGCTTCTAGCTAGGGTTGAATGAAGGAAGGGCACAGACAATGTAGTGTCCCTTGGTTATGCAGCAGACACAGTTTTCTCCATTGTCTAGATTTCTAGCACCTACTAAATACAAAAATGTCTGAAATTTGTATCCTGCCCGGCTCACTACAAGATGCTCTTCCCCTGTATTTCTGGCTTTTAAAATTTGTCGCTAGTCTCTCAAATGATCAGGGGAAAAGGAATTAGTAAATAGCATTGGCTGTGATCTGTACTCAGCTCTCTGCTGAACATCCATTATTTTTATGGCTGTAATAAAATGAATAGCAGTGGAACAGCTGCCGTGGGTTTTCAATTAAATGCATTAATACATATGCAAGAAAATAGCCTGTCTCAATAGTATTTATAGGGAAGAGGGTATTTTTCAGGATTTGTTGCAAATCATTATTATGCCTTCTTTATCTGGCGTCTGGAAATAGGAGAGCGGAATTGCAGGCGTGCTGCTTTATTGCTTGCAGGTGGAATGTGGGATTATCAGCCCGACCACTTTGCAGTATTTCTTAATGATGACAATTTTCATTTCATAAAAAATACGTCTCTGTAAGCTGGATGAACAAGCCTGTAGTCAGTGCTGGTGTGTAGCAGGAAGGTGGCTAATGTTCACACAAGGGCCTGAGTGTGTCTTTACAGCCTTGCTGCGTTATTTCTAAAAGAAATGTTGATGGCACGAGCAAAGCGTGTAAATTCCTGGTTCATTTCAGTGGTTTGAGGGCAGGGGGTAGTTGCTTCGCTCATTGTTTCCAAACTGCTTTCTCCAATGTGCTTTATTATCTTCATCTTTGCTCCGTGTCAGAATCATGCCTTTGACAGTGTTTTTTTGCTTCCAGCTTTCATTCTTCTCCTTTGTGCCTCCGAGCTTGCCAAGCAACACTGAACAATAAGGGAGTTTCTTTGTCAGAGTTTGCACTGCAGCTCATTTTTCTATTCTTTCCAGACGTATCTTGTATTTGGGGCCTCACTGTCCCTGCCAATGAGTCTGAAAGAACAGCCTTATCATACTATTCTTACAGATGTTACTCCCTGTATGTGAACAACAGACTGCCTGCTGCCTATTGGTATTTCCACCATAACAAACCTACTGGCAAAAGTCACGCCAATATTGGAGCATGGAAGTTGGCTAATTAAAAAATAAATAATTACCATCCTGCTATCTTACTTGCTCTAAGGCAGGTGGGAGTTCGGGAAGTTTTATTAGATCTTCAGTCCCATATCCAGAGTTAAGGAATAAGAGCTAGTAGCAAAACAAGACAGCGAGGATTAGTAGGAGGTGGGTAGTGCTATAATTCTGTCTGTTTGACTCTTAGCACTAAACTCCTTTTACTGAATTGTTTTACTGCAGAAACAATTGAACCTTCCATTACTGAGAACACTTGGATAAATAAAATAATTAATAACCTCAAACCATTTGGACTGTGAACTTCATAGCGGAATTGCAATCTTATTTCTTCCCAGTGCCACTCCAGCTCTCACAGCCTTATGTCCAACCGAGACCTCTTGGATTTCCCATTTACCCAACTGGCATTTGCTGGTTTATATGGAAACAGGGCAGGGAACAGAAGTTTGGTGCTTATGATTAATTTAGGATCTCGTATTGTTTCTTTCTGCATCTTCTGGAAGTATTACCTTCTGAAATCTCATCATGTAGGAAAAAACCAACGAATAAAAGTCCCCCAAAATGAAGCTAGACTGGAGTGTTGAATTGTTGCAAGAGATCCTCATGTGTCACGGATCTCAAAACATTGCCCTCAAAAATCATCACAGAAGGTACTTGAGATTCCATGGCAACAGTCTCAAAAGCATTAAAACACACACTGAAATTATCTGTACCTGATACTGTCACCGTGCAGAAAGAAAACAGGTCCTGTGATGCATTTAAGTGGACAGACAATGCAGACTTTATGAATCTGAGAAGCTTATTTTTTACATCCCATCACCATGAATTATGTACGAGGGGATGATGATTGAGCACAGGGGTAAGTAAGCAGAAGAAAAATAGTTCTATTTAAACACTTTAATTGCTGTAACAGGAATATATCTACTTTAGCTGGCAAAAGAATTCTTTATGGTTTGTAGTGTGGTAAACTTGGGTTTTCGTATTGGGTTTGCACTGTCTGAGAAGTCCATAAATCTACTCTCAAGCATCTGTCCTGAAAAGCCAAGACAAACTACGTATAGAAAAAAGCATAATGCACCATGACTAGGGAGATGAACAGTAGATTTTTTTTTTTTCCCCCCAAATGCCTCAGGGAATGAGGATTCTCAACATTTTGCCTGTGTCTCACAGAACGTGTTGGATAGAGTGAGCTGAGGGACTCAGATCTGCCTTCAACATGAGTGCTTTTTCTGCCAGACTCTGTTTTCCTTCTGTTCTGTATCATCAACTCTTAGTCAGAATGATTTACAAGAAGGAAAAAAAAAAAAAAAAAAAGCTGTTCTAACCCTATTGGAACAAAGAAATGAGCTCTGCTTGTCAGAGCTCGTGGAGATGCAGGTAAGATAATTTCCCCTGGAAAATGTGGAACGCTACTTATTTCTCTGTCAAGATTAGAACAACCTTTTCAGCAGTTTCTGCTTCATGCCTCTTCCTTCAGATTACTTCCAGCCAGCTTCTTGTAATTACCTCCTCATTATGTTCCTGTGGGGTGGAAGTTTAAAAGATTACATCGCTCAGACGCGTATTGTGATATGTGTGAGTAATCAGTAGTTAACAATGAAACAATTAATTCCTCTGTGGCATTTTATTTGTCACTTAAAAATATTCCTTTGACTCACAGAGTAACTCATAGCCTGCAGGAAAAGAATCTCAGCTCATTAGAGCTGATCTGCAGTTATCACTTGGCTAATATTTCCACCGATGTTGCTGAGCCTCATTTATTTTAACCTTGATCTGGTATCTCACCTCTTTTTTGTTGTTGTTGTTGATGTCCATTTTTTCACATTTCTTCTATTTTTTTTTTCCTGTCTTGCTTCCAAGCAGAGCAAAGGAGAAAAACAACATTATTAAAAGCAAATTAAAAAAAGAAATAAGGAAAAAAAAAAAAAGAAAAAAGAGGTGATCTTTTCTTTTTTTTCAGCAAGCCTGTATGAAAAGTACAAAACAAGGTAAAATAAGGTATGCCAGTGCCTGAAAGTTTCCTCCAAACTTTAGTCTCAGTGCAAGAGGCATCAGTGTCTTCCACAGCGTCCTGATGTGCACTTACTTGCCCTTCCTGGAGACCACTCCCTCCTGTTTCTAGATTCTCTGTGAATTTGCTTATGTCTTTAAGAGTTCATGCACATAGGAGTTCACATATAGAATACAACTTTTTCACCTCTTTTCCTGAGTCTATTTTTATGTCTGGTGCAATGGAAAAGCCGATGACGTCTGTTTCTCTGGTGGACAAAAAACCACCATAATCTCAAGTCTTCTATACTAGGTTGATCTGCACACCAGAGATCTTTTGGAGTACCTCTGTGCAGGTAAACAATGACTTTTTTACCATCAAATTATTAATACATTGCTAGAAATAGGGAGGAAAAAAGTTATAAATGGATTATACGTACGAAGAGAGCAGAATATGTAAATACATACCCATATTCTGAAGTGGCAATGCCTATTAAAAAAGATATTTGAAATGTGCTTAATACACTTTATCTGAAATGATAACTGATGGTTACAAGTAAGCTGAATTTACTCTTTTGATTAATCAGACCTGATATTTTTTTTTTTAAGCTGTACAGTCTGATTTGCCAAAATCAGAAGTTTTTTTCTGAGACCGACTGATTTAGTTTGGTAGCTGAAATATTCTCTTTAGGGAAATATTAGGGAAATATGCACTCCTTCAGCCAAAGAACAGACCATCGCTTCATCGCAAGGTGCACAGTCAAGCTGAGGAAATACATATTTTATTACTTGTAAAAAGCAGAACAGCTCAATTTTCCTAGAAGGCCTCATGACTTAAGATGTGTCCTTAAGCAAACTGGAAAAATGAGGTTCAGTTCCCTAATCATAGAGAAGAGGGTCTGGAAGCAAGTTGGGCATATCCCTGGCAAATACCCCTAGCAAGTTTGTAGAATGTGCGGTTGTCTCCCTTATAAGATCTTAGGGTTGATCGAATATAGTCTAGAAATACTATTAAAATCCTGATTTTCTTTTCTTTTGGACACAGCTTCATACCCAGCTCTTCTTATAAAGACACGTGAGCAGACTATGTGGGTAAAGGCACAGGAGTACATCAAGGTATCTTCCCAGAAACAGCTTTGGGACCTAAACCATTGACAAACGTAAAGGAAAATAGGAGAAAGATTAGAAAGATATGAAGCATCAGAAGCACAAAGGACAATTGGAAAAATATGGTCTGGAAAAAGGACAATCTGCCAAATGTGTGAAAGTGAACCAGATACAAATTTAATAAGGATAAATTGAACAACTGTCATAGAGAGTAATCTGTGTTAGCCTTAGAGAGAGAAATGCTTGTTAAGAAGGTATGGGTTTTATTACAGCACAGAGCTTGCCAAAATGTGAAGATAAAAGAAACAGGAATTTTAAAAAAAAAGTCCATTTTCCCAATTTGGTTCATTGACTGTGACAGCTTAAGAGAAATACTACCAAGGATCCATTCAGAGCTCTGTCTGAGCTCTTAGCCCATCTCTGATATGTATGGACAGTGATATAAAGGGCATCAGGAGATGAAGGCTCTGCCCTGTTGCCAGGTAAGGTGCTTTAATGGGTCAATTCAGTTAAAAAAACCCCAACTCTAACAACAGAAGTGCCATTTCTTGACCTTACCGAAAGCTTCTTTGTGGCTCTTTCTGAGTGACATCTTCCCCAGTTTGATCTTCCTGGTGCAAGTTTCACGATTTAAAGGTAATAGTGTTTCTATATTGGTGCCTTACATTCACGTATACCTGTTTCTGTAGCCACCTGTTTCCAGTCATAAGTACAGGCACATGCTCATTATACCTATCCGGGAGATTTCCAACCCTGCCTTCTCTGCTCCCTCAGGTCGTTTCTGGTGAATTCTTTGCTTTTCTTGTGCAGCAGATTTATATCTCTAAATCTGATTGATGTAATACAGTCAGCCCTTCCATAGGAGCAAAAGGAAATCAGCACAGCATGGACTAGGAGATGAAGAGCTGGCTGGTTGCTCTCGGTGCATGCTGGGTCATGGGCTACTGCCAGCAAGTGGCCGTGTGAGTCCAAAGATGCTTCATACTCCTTGGTTCTAACATTTCAAGAGTGATTCAGTAGAAAACATTACAAATAACGAAGAGGTTGCACAAAGATTGGAAGCACTGTGGCTACTGAAGAGGGCGAGTGTTTGGTGAGACTGCTTGGTGGACAGGGTTTTCTCCTTGCGTGGCTTCCCTGAGAAGCTTCTCCACAGCACGATGTGATGTGTGCTCCCAGATACAGGGTAATGTGGCCATGGTGGGACAGCCAGGCCTAGTGCTGCCTGACAGCCACGTAACAACTGCATTTTGCCCTGGCTATAGCCAAACAATGTGTTTTAATAAGGCCAGAGCTCAAATCGTGCTGATGGAAACAAAACAGGGGAGTGGTTTTTGCCGTGAGGAAAGGCTGTCTTGTGAAGCAATGACTAAGAAAGGGACTGTGGAGGAGAGGGAGCTCCCAATGCAACATTATAAAGGTGAAATTTTTTTGCTGTCTGAAGAGAGGAATAGGAAACTGTCCAACTTGTAATTACCCACTGTACAATGGTTACCAGAATATCACATCCAGGTCTGGAAGTATATTAATCAGGGAGGTCTAAGAGAGGAACTCTGAGATCTGGAAACCTTTCTTTGCAGTGGGATCCAGCACAGTTTATTAAGGAGAAGATAAAGGAGTAGCTTGACTGTATGTGAAGCAGAGATTTGATAACAGCAGCTCTCCTGTCTGGCTAGCAGAGGTATAATGAGATCCATGCAACTAAATTTAAGCCTAGGCAATTTAGATTCCAAGCAGATGCATCTTAAACAGTGTGAGTGAGTTGCCAGTGGAATGATTTAATAAAATTGTAATAAATTCCCCATTACTGGAGATTGTAAAATCTGAACTGGAGGCTTTTCTGAAGGAAATGCTCCAATTCAAACAAGATGAATACTTAAAAGTCTTATGGCCCAATTTATTCAGGAAGTTGGATAGGAAGATTATAATGATCCATTCTATCCTTCTATTGTGCAAAAAATTGCTTGGTGGTTAGCCTGTGCACTTTTGTCAGGTGAAAGCTTTATTTCTTTAGGAGACCCAAAGTATATCAATTTAATAGAGGGCTCTCAAATCTTCCTCTGTGGTTTTAGCCCTTGTACTAAAAGGAAGGGTGGCCCTAACTTTTTTGGTTTTATTGCGTTGAATCGGTTAATCAGGCTAAGAGCTGATAGCTTGTTTAATGTTGCTCATATCTCTTGAGCCCGTCTGAGGCAATAATGAAAAAGGCAATTACCAGATTCATTGTGCAATTTCAAAAATCCACGTCAGTGGGTTTATTGCACTTTTGACTCGAGGCAATACAAACGTGGCTTCAAACACAGCTGATTTCTGACTAATGGCAACTGACTGCTGGCCTGTGAGCTCTCCCTGAGCAAGCTAAGGTACTGCTAAGTAACAAGGAAAGCACAGGTTGCTGCTGTGAGTTACCTGGCAGAATGCAAATGTACACAGAATGTACGCTTCATTAATACACTGCTGCTCCTCTCTGCTTGGCTTCTTTGCTCTACTGGAATAAAAAAACCTGCGTTGCTACTAGGAAAAAAAACCCCAACCAAACAAACAAACCAAACTAATGCTATCCCAGCATTCAAACGAAGATGATATTAAATGAAATGTCCTCAAAACTGAGAAAACCATAGCAAATTCGTAAGAGAGACAGTTATGCTAAGCAGATGCTAAAACCAAATTAATTTTAGCAATGTCGTTTAGAAGAGGTTAATTAATGGATAAAAATGCACATCATTTAGTCCCTTGAAATATCTTCCATCTGATACTCCATGGTATGGTGCAGTTCTTAAAAGATTAGCATTCTCCTGTGTTGCCTTAAGAACTCATATTTAATCTTACTGACTCTCACTCACTTGCATACCCTTAGACTTTCTGAATTCAACATATTTCAGTGTGCAGGAGACACAGCTGCCAGGCACTTCACAGCTAGAGGGAATTCTCTTTATTTCTGCCCCAAGGAGATCGTTTCCTTCCTGCTCACTGTTACGCAGTTCTAGTACCAGAAGACCGGGGTCTTCTCTGCATCCTTGAGTTCCTTCAGGTGAAGATTATTTTTTTCTGCAGCTGCTGGAAATACTGCTGCTGTCTGCTTTATTCCAACCAGGTGCCCTGTTTCTTTGTTCCTGACTACAAGCTTTGTTCTTGGTTTGGTACAACCCTTACCTGCCCCCTTTCTTTTGTAACATATGTTTAGATGTAAGCATAAACATCTTGTAAAGAATGTAGGAATAATCACAGAACCACAGAATGTCAGGGGCTGGAAGGGACCTCAAGAGATCATTGAGTCCAACCCCCCTGCCAGAGCAGGATCACCTAGAGCAGGTCACACAGGAAAAGATCCATGTGAGTTTGGAATGTCTTCAGAGGAGACTCCACAACCTCCCTGGGCAGCCTGTTCCAGGTTCTGTCACCCTCACCATGAAAAAGTTTCTCCTCTGTTTCCATGGACGCTCCCATGTCCCAGCTTGCACCCGTTGCCCCTTGTCCTGTCATTGGACGTCATCTGAATGCACATCTGAATAATCTCAGATGTGTATATATAACACTCCAGGTAACCCACGTCTGCTGCTTATGGGTTAATTTGTTCGATGGTCCAGCTTTTCATAGGTACTTCTGGTACCTGGCAAGCTTGGAGCCTGCACTCCCTAAATAAAGAGGCAGACTGCTAACCCTGGGTGCTGATGTCCCTAGAGCAGATTGTGTCACTGCACTCTTCATTAGCTTTTTATCCAGCCTCTCTTAATTTCATTTTCTTGAAAGAAAATGGGCTGAAAGATCAGTCCCATGGTGTGTTCAGGGAAGTCAGGTCCGGTCCAACATCAAAAGTGCCTTTTTCCCCTCTGGATGTCCTCTGTCAGTGCTGGATTACCCAAATGCCCCATTAATTTTGTCTGCCCTGATTAAGCAGCAGAAGCAATCGCCGCGTATATTGGAATCACACAAAATATGATATTGATCTAGTTGTTTCCACTTGATATGCAACGCACACAGATCACTTGTAAAGCCATGACCCATAAAGGCTGCAGAGTGCAAGTGCTTGAAGGGGTATGTTTTTTACGAGTTTAGCATAATCCTGCTTGTTTTGATCTAACTGCTCATGTTACCATAAATTCAGAGGGCTTCTGAGAACCAAACGCATGCACACGCTGTAGCTTTGCAGTCTTTGCAATTGCTGGCAATGAGAAATATTTCATTGAATAATTTATTTCTATTTAGGTAATCTTTAGTGCCTTTTGAAAAGAAATGTTAAATTATTCATGGACTACGCATTTAATTTTTCTCAATACTTTTGAGATTGGCAAACATCTGAGGAGAGGACAGGGCATCTGTCTCCCGTTATTCTGTTTAAGAAGTTTAGGAGCTCCGACTCGGCAGATCAAAGAGGAAGCCAAGACCCTTTAGTTTGGTCACAAAGAAAACAGAGATTTGCTAGTTTAGTTTTGGTAAAACATACTTCATAATGAGAGCAGAATAAAGTTAATCAAAGCAAATTTGGATTTGAAGAAAAATGTATCTTGGCAGTTTTGAGGTTAATTAACCACTTATGATATAGAGGAACATTGGTGGAGTCTTACTTCTACATTTTACAATCAAGCCTGGATTTTAAAACCCACTATTTTAAAAGACATAGGGCGGGTCAAACAACAGTAAGTGCAGAGACATCTTTTTGTACCTTTGTAGAGTTTTCTTCGCAACTAGTCTCTGGTAGTTCTTCTGAAGTAGTTTATTTAGCGTACTTAAGTTATGTAAGTTTTAATGGGGATCTTTTGATCCTTCTTCAAACTGTGAGTCTAGTTTTCGTGATGAAAAGCAGCAGGAATCCTAACTTAGGAGTCCCAGCTTTCTATTTCTAGAAATATTTTAATTGTGGTTTGTGTGAATTGGTTAATAGATGCAACGGATAATAATGTTTTTTACTGTTCCATCCACATCTCAAGGCAATTATGTGGCAATAATAAGGAAAAAGTGATTCCTGACCACTTTTAGCAAGTTTTGTAGTCAATCAAAGTGTTTCTATGTATGCTTAGTGAGAGTTGAGGCAATCTGAGCCGTGGATTGAACATCACTAATTTTAGAAAGCAAAATGTTCTGGAATTAGACTGGATGAGCATGTCTGAGGCATTGTTTTAATGGCACCAGGCTGTATGAGCTGCCACTTCACCCTTTGCTTAGTAGGTGTGCTTGTCAGATATGTGTTTTGGTTAGAAATACCATTTACTGATTTCATTTATGGGAGCTCCAAGTGCAAACAACTGCTGTCTGGAAAAGCACAGCAGTTTGAGGTGACTTTAATAAAAACTGTTAGGCATTAAAACAAATAAAAGAAAGCATAGGAAGGTGAAAGGGTTCAGTAAAATTGTTCTCAGTAATTTGTTCACACAGTGTCAAGGAATGGTGGATTTTGTTTATGTTTCTTAGAGATCATAACTTTTTCTTAACTGGAGTGGAGATTTAATATGAGAAATGTGGGGCTTGCTTGTTTTTTCTACATGGGGAAGGCCAGACAGTGACAATTTTTAAGTCCTGCCTATTGATCCTTTTCAGATTTCATACCTCCAACAGAACAAAATTCACCTCAGACCACAGTTCTTATTTGTACGCTAGATTTTGAGGCACACAATCTTATTTCTTGTGAACCCTGCTCCTTTTTTTGCCATCTGTACCTGGTACAAGCTGAGCAGATACTTTAATCTGTGCATAGTGACAACCTCATCTTCTGCCTATGATCAGCATTTTTTTTAGTGGTTTTGTTTGTTGTTCTTATTTATTTTTTATTTTATATTTTATTTTGATTTGATTTTGTTCTGTTTTATTTTGTTTTACTTTATTTTGTTGCACTTTATTTATGTTTTGTTTTATTTTGGTGTGTTTTGGTTTTTAATGTATTTTATTTATTTTAAAAAACAATGGCCCCCCAACTTCTATTTCCAATTACATAAGGCACTGAAAATGAATTTTC
>JAAGNO010009349.1:11721-22833 GCA_033439905.1 Ceryle rudis | reverse complement strand
AATACAATGGCCCCCCAACTTCTATTTCCCATTACATAAGGCACTAAAAATAAATTTTCCCGTGGCTATAAGAGGAACTTGTGGAAAGTTAACGGGGCGGGGAGGGGAGGAACTTGGATAGGAGTGAAACACCTTATCCTGGTGCATCAGGGTGATGCAGAAATTTGTGTTTAAATAATGAAGTAGAGTCTTAGTTGAATTATTTTTTTTCTCAACTTTTAAAGGAAAAAAAAAGGATACTGTAGCTCACTAGAGATTAGGGATGTTGATAAGGGAAAAATAGGAGTCCTGGCTTATCTCCTAGGACAATTTGTAAGTTTCAAATTGGACAAATTAACAATTAAAATGCATGCCAGAAGCATTAGAGGAAAAGGATAATGAACAAACCATTCCTGCTGTGCAGGTATTTTTTTTTGACACGAGGCTGAGCAATATTTTTTGCTCTGCTGAGCAAAAGCAGAAAGTCTCAGGGTGATTTCCACAATTCTTACAACACCTGTAAAGCTGTTACCTTAAAATATTCCTCTACCAGCTGTTAGCCCATTTCTGCTGAGTAACACAGCTAGCAGTCTATTCTATCCTCTGAACAACAGCCTATTCTCTTGCAGAGCAAGAGAGTTTTCTTCTAGTCATCCCATTCTATCCATAGGTGTTCTACCCATAGTCATCCCATTCTATCGAGGTTTCAGAGGCTTTGTGGTAAGGACGTGTGTTCTCCTAAGTGGTTATATCTGGAAGACTGCACTATCCACACCCCTTGGAAATTTACTTCTCTTAGGCAGTGTTAACTTCAGTCCTCCTGTGCTTTGTCCCATCATTGATTGCCAATGCATTGCACGTTATGGAGAAATACCAGGAAACCACACGCTCTTACTTGTTTAGATTTTTTCCATTCTTCCCATTTCAAGGTAAGTAGGAATTATGTTTTGAAATGGGTGATTCACAGGCATAATCATTCCAGTCTGGCAATGATATTGAATCATAGTGTCACATCCCTTAAACACAGCACAAAATGTGTTACTGTAAAGAAAATGGCCTTACTTATGTCTCTGAAACTTGTTTTATCTTCTTATAGCTCTTCTTTTCTTAACTTTCTTAGTTCCCTCTTCTAATGGTGCTCCGTATTAATGTAGCAACAAAACCAATAAGTCAGACCTTCCTATTTAGTCAGGTGTGCAAATATGCTTTACTAATCTGAAGAGCAAAGAGAAGAATAATTTATAACGTAAAGAATTGAAGTGGCACAGAGAGGTGGATGGGCTGACTCACTACAATTGCCAGGAGGAGCATCTCTAAATGGAGGGATATAAACGGAGGGATATAACATTTTATCTTCTAGGTCTGCAAGGCCCTCTTGCCCTCACTGAGTGGCCTTTTACTTCAAGGGGATTTTTATCGGTGGGTTTTTTATTTTGTACTTGAGGCTAAAACTAAGACTTGGCAAAGACACATTATTTTTTTTCCCCATTGCTTCAGTGGTTTTTAATTATTTTTGCTACCAGAGAGAAAAACATCTTTCCACTGGTGCCTATTATAATTTTATATAGACATGGTTTTGAAACTTTTCTAAGGCTTTGTAAATCCATAACTTGGTACTCAGGTAAGATCTCATCGTTAATTAGTCAAGTTAAATGGCTGTCACATTTGTCCCTCTAAAGAATATGAACTGGCAAGGAATGTTGCCTGTGTGGCCAGCTATTTTATAATAGCTGCCTCTACCCGTGCAGACACAGTAAGCAAATCATTATCATGAGATTAACTCCTTTACTTGGAGGAGCCAAGTTCTCCCCTTGGCTAGCTTTGTGATGCTTCTGTGTCTCAGCATCCTGCAGGAGCTGCTGCAGGTGGCCCAAGAGTGCAGCGTGAGGTGCACTGCTGGAGGGGGGGTCATCAATGAGATGTATCACCCTTGGGAAATTCTATTCCAGTTCTTCAGCATCAGGCAGTTGAGAGAGACTGCAGAATTTGTGGCTGAACTTGAGAAGGTGCAAAGTGTGCTTGTGTGGGTGGGACGGAGTTTTGCAGAATGAAGGCTTTTTTATTGCTGAGTTGCTTAGTAGTAGAGTTACTATTGGGTTGAAAAGATCTTGCTTTACTATCATTTGTATGTGTCAGTCTTGAGAAAGAAGAGTGACCTCTGTCATCCAGACTGGTCACAATCCAGATCAATAATCTCAGTAGCTTGGTAGAAATGGTGGGACCCGAATGCTTTGAGAATACATTGTCTAACAGCTGGTTAACATCCCCAGACTTAGTGGACCTTTTTTTCCCCTCTCTCTATAGCTGTGGTCATTGCAATGCACCACACTTCAGATGCTGGGAAAAGCTGTCAATAGCCTCCTGTCCTGCTCTGTGACCTCCTGAACGAAAAGTGCTTTGCTTGCCATGGCACAGGGCTGCAGCATCCTCCTAGTGCCATTTGCCTCTCATTTGCAGGTAATGGACTGGTCAGGCAATATCAGACCAGTAACCAATAGAGCTGTTACCTCTTTAGAACAGGAGAAGATATTTTTTCTCATTTCCCCCACCCCTGTGCATGAAGTACTGCAGTGGCAGAATTGCCTCTAACTTTATTCCTGCAAGAGCAGAGCATACCCACAAATTATAGCCTGATGTGCTTCCAGGTGATAATTTCCCCAGTTACATTTTCTTGCTTTATTCCATTCCCCTGATTTATTAATAAGATAGACAGCTTTTAGAATTGAAAGTAAAATTTCTGATATCTTGCCTTGGGAGCCTCTCCTACAAAAGGTAAATGAGCTATTCTCAAGAACATCAACTCCTTTCATTGCCTCACCTTGCATGACCAGTAAAAAGATCAAGACTTGGCAGATGGCATAACTTTTTGAAAGCTTTTTTTTTCCCCCTGTAATTGCTTAATGTAATAGTATTTAATTCCTTCTGGCTTTTTTAAGTGAAAAGTGAGATGGATCTCAAGATGATGGATGGAGACAGGGCCTAATGTGCTTTTTTTTCAGGAGACAAATGCATTGCTGCTTCATCCTCCCTCACTCTGGTTCCACTCTGAGCAGCATTTGATCAGCTGGGCTGTTCTCAGCCAGAAGCACTAGGTCAACAAGTGGCTGAGAGTGGCAATTGCCTCCCTTCCTGACTCACTGGGCTTTGTCTTTAAATGTCATGGAGATTTAAATGTTGAAGGTACAAAACATAGTTCGGGATATGGCTACATTTGACTGTTGGGTAAAGAAAGAAAGGAAATTTGACATCTCAGCTAAGCAGCAGCATGGTTTCTGTTCTATCACAGGGCCATTTGGTCTGCCTGAGAAATGCCTGTTCAACTGGCCTGATGGAATCATAGAGTGGTAGGGGTTGGAAGGGACCTCTGGAGATCGAGTCCAACCCCCCCTGCCAGAGCAGGGTCACCCAGGGCAGCCCACACAGGAACAGATCCAGGCAGGTCTTGAAGGTTTCCAGAGAAGGAGACTCCACAGCCTCTCTGGGCAGCCTGTCCCAGGCTCCGTCACGCTCACAGTGAAGAAGCTTCTTTTCCTCCTGTTGCGGTGGAACTTCCTGGGTTTCACCTTCCTACTGTTACCTCTTGTCCTATCCCAGGGCACCACTGACAAGAGCCTGGCCCCTTCTCCTTGACCCCCAGCCTGCAGATATTTGTAACCATTCATCAGCTCCCCTCTCAGGCTGCTCTTCTCCAGGCTAAACAGCCCCAGGGCTCTCAGCCTTTCCTCAGCAAAGATGTTCCAGTCCCTTCAGTATCTTTGTAGCCTCCGTTGGACTCTCTCTAGTAGAGAGATGTACCGTGTAGTTTTAAACTTGATTTTTTTTTTTTTTAAATCCCCATATACTCTGATGGTTTTTGCTTTGTTGTTGTTTGTTCATTTTTTTGCAGTTTTGTTTGTTTGGTGGGGTTGTTTCCGTTGGTTGGGTTTGGGATTTTTTTTTGGTTGGTTTGTTTGTTGGTTTGGGTTTCTTTCGTGTCTTATTTTTTTTTTTTTTAGGGAGAGCATTTCTTAATTTAGTTTTGAATTTCCTCCTTTACTTGCTTAAATCACTCTTGATTTAAATGTGTGAAATCACTTTGCAGGTCTGGCTCTTGCTGTTTAACATTTCTGCTTTTTTTTCTTAATGTATCTGTCACCGTAAAATGACATCTCTATTTTTAAAGGTTTTTAGGTTTTTCTTCAGTTTGGTTGGGTTTTTTTGTTTGTTTGTTTGTTTGGGGGTTTTTTGTTTTGTTTTCTTTTGGTTTTGTTTTTTTTCTTTTTTTCCTGAAACATTTGAAGGCCTTATAATTGAATACTGTCATGAGGTAAGATATATGAAAAAATATGCACAAAACATAATACTGAAGAAATTTTGATAGAATAACTATCCATCCTGTTCAGGGCATGAGGCCTGGGGGGAAAAAAATGCAATTACATAGTTAAAGCCTCTATCATAATACAGAAGCTGCATTAGGCAACCTTAAATCTGGCATTTCTCAACTTCTGAGAGCTTGGCTTTGCAACTGCAGTAATGTTGTTTTTTCCCCTGTGTGTAGCTCATCTACTGTTGTCACCTAACGAGGAAGATAATTATGATAAAACAGATGTTTATCCTGAATGAAGTTCAGGGTTCTCTCCAGTAAATGTAACAAGTAAAGAAGAGCTCAGTTACAACACCCAGCATAAAATGCCTGTGTCTATGTTGTCCTTTTTCACATCTACCCACTCTGTCTGCTGATTGCCTTCCAATGCTCTGGGCTAATTTCTGTCTTGATGTGTCTGTTAACAAAACTGTCCTGAAGATTAAATGCAAATTAAGGTGTCTGAATTTTCAGCTGGTTAAATTGCTGTTTGTCAGATTTTAAGTCAAGGTTTCCAGTAATACCAGGGGAGAGCCTGCATGATTCCAGCTGCCTAATCCCAACAGAACATTTGGGCACTGCCTTGCCTGAGCTGGGTGGTAGCTGTTCTTAGTGATGTCACACACAGAGGTACAGGAAGGGGAAATGGGTGAGGGCAAGGGATGCGTTTAACCCGTGTCATGCAAGATTGTTTCCAGAGACAATAATCTATTCAGCGCATCATGGTGGTTGAGTTGGTTCTGAGAGCCTGTGGCTGTACCAAGACCGTATCCCAGAACTTCTGCACAGTTTTACTAGTCTGCGCTCTTATAAGATGAACTAAGATTTCTCAGTTCATTTCTAAAATGACTGATTTGTTTCTGAAATGCCATAAATTAGTCTGCTAAGAAGAATTGCTGGATTTTGATTTTGATTTTTTTAAAGAAAATACTTTCAGAGACTGGCTTTTTCTTAATCTGCCTACAGTTGAAAAACAAAACCAGACCAAAACTCCTAGCCTGCACTGGTAGTCCTATGAAAAAATGACTTGCTCACGTATATAAAGCCTGCCTAGCACTCTTGATCCACAAAGAACAGTTTCCCTAAGTCTACTTAGGCTTAATGTCACAGGCATTTTTGTCCTGCTATTTTGGAGCCTCCAGACTCCAAAGAACTTCCAGTTTATCTGTTGATTTACTTTGATTAGAGACAACTTATCAGTCTGCTTGCTACAGCCTTGTGATTTTTATTCATGTGTTTTTTGTTTCCATTTGCTTACAAACCATGGAAGAGAAGTCCAGGGGCAAGTTCAACTGACGTGAGTGGGAGGCTCTCCGCTGGCTTTAAAGGATTTGGAGTGGACCATTGTAGTTCAAAAAGATGAAGCTATTTTTGTGCCTATGCACTTAAATTTGGCTACATCCTTCTGAGGAAGAACAATGACTCTTCTCAGCTGCGTAACTGATTAGGTGTTCTCCACTGTAAACAGGTACTTTTAGTAGCCTGTTTGACTAAATGCCTAAGCTGTTGTGTGGGTCTTTTTGCTTCTTTATCTCCTGCCATACCCTGGAGGGCTAAAATCTGTAGATTTTAGATGTAACTTTGCGAAGTATTTTTAGAGAATATGAGTTGGAGATGTTTACTTTGCACTGGAGTAAGGAATGGAGGTTTGTGACAGCTTTTGGCTCCAGGTGCAGACTTGCCTTAGGAAATGGTCATTTATTTCTAAGGAAGAGCTTTCAAAACACCTTTTCAAAGATGTTCAGTGATCTTTTAATTGTGCTATTTTGGGAAGCCGAGTGCCTAGAGTAGAAAAGCTCATGTCTAGATTTGTCTCTCTAAGACACGAGTGCAAATTGTGAAGAATAGGTCGCTGTTGTTTCAGTTGTTGAGGAGACCAGCTGCAGTGTCCTGCACTAGCTGGAGTTTGCCAACAGTGATGGCTTTACGCCCAAGTCAATTGCATTGTTTGAATCCACTTAGGATGTGACTAAGGGAGTTAATACTTAGGCATGGTCATTATTCATAAAGAGGGGATAGTTATGTTAGCCCTGCTGAAAGGGTGAACACAGATGTTGAGAAAGACAAGAGTACAGATGCTGCTGCAGCTGGAAGCAAGGTATAAATTTAATACCCAGAGTTAATGCGTTAGAAGGGAGCAGACAATCTCTTTTTTTTTCAAAATTGCTGTTGCAGCTCAGTTTCATTTTGCAGAACCATTTTCCATCCCCAATTACAAATGTAGACTTTCTTTTCTTAGCCTGAACTCTAAGCTGATTTACAGGCCAAGGACCACATTCTGCTGAGAGATTAAATACAGAATCACAGAATGGTAGGGGTTGGAAGGGACCTCTGAAGATCATCGTGTCCAACCCTGCTGCCAGAGCAGGACAAAACTAGAGCAGATCACTCAGAAAATACTTCTCAGAGGAAACAGTAGCATCATCCCTTAGTTTGCTTTGAGTGGTATACGTCATAACTACATACTCTTTTTCTCTTACTCCTAGGCTCACCTAAAGGAAAAGTATCATGATTCCAGCTCTTCCCCAGCTCACTGGCATGTTAAGGTGGACATCTGCTGGTTCTCAAATACATCTGCTAACCTAGAGCTCAAATAGAGCAAATAGGTGACCTATGGTCTAGAAGGATAGATACCTAAGACAGCTACTGACATATTTCCGTTACTTTAATGCATATTTTAAAACTATTTTTTGAAAGCCAAGAGAAGTCAGAAAGAGATAAAAGATGTGGAAGAGAGTATTAGCATTATGAAAGAACTGGTTGTCCTTTAGCATGGGGATAATGAAGACAAAAAGAAATCTAATAAAGCAAGGCAAAAGTGTGTGTATTTGATTGTCCTCTATAAAATGGGAATCTCCAGGCACTTTTCATGGCAGGGGAGAAGGAAAATCTGACTGTTCCTCACTCACAACCTTACTCAACCAAGTGTGTAATACAGCCATGAAAAAGCAAAAGACTTTCTTGGAAATTTCAAGGGAAGTATTACTGGTCAAGGCAAAGAAATATTCAAGTTGTTGTACATGTCAGTTAATACATAAATGATGGTATCTGCTGCTTTTATAATTCTTGCCTAAGAAAGATTCATTCAATCTGGGACTGGGTTACAGGAAAAGATATAATATTTGATGAGTTACATGAAAAGATTTCAAGTTGTTTAGGTAGCAGCTGAGGATGAAGTGGGGATCCGACTGCTCTGTTCAGGTGTTTCAGAACAGTTTCAGTCCCAGGATGGGAGAACAGCTGAAAGAAAATAAAACAAATTCCAGGAAGAGATGGCTGAAATTCCCTCCTGGGTGCATGGATGGTAGAAGAGCAAAGAGACATTGGCTGAGGCTCCAGAGCAGGAATATGGGGACCAACTGTGAAGACAGAATTTGAATTTATGAATAGGATCTTGTTATCTGTGATGATTATCTGTTTACAGCCGGTACCACCCAGGCTCTGTTGGCAGGGCTGAAGAAAATGAAAATAATCCAGAAAAACAATGTAACTTTCCTGTAAATTAGAAGTAAAATGTGGTTTTGATTATGGGAAGAAACTTAGTTTATATGAACTGTTTCCACTGATCTTGGTTTTGAGGCATGGAACTAGGTTTCTAGCTCTGCCAATTATACCTCTTTGATAATCTATCCAGTGCCTATTTCTCTGCCCCTTAGGAGTAACAATATGAAATGAAACCTTTTAAATCCTCTCACATCTTGAAGAAATTCTTATAAATACTAAGTATTACAATTATTATTGATCCTTACTTGCAGGGAATTTCTTGTCTATGGTGTTTTTGCAGCAAAGGTGTTTGAGTATGATGTATTCCACAACCAGGTGAAGCCTGGAAACGTTGGTTTCTGCCACAGCACCTCCAGTTAACTTCACAAGTAGTAGAATGAAATGGATCCTGATGATTTCTCTAGCATCCTTCACTTCAGGCTTCTAGAAGGCTCCATTTTTACTTCACCTGTTCTCTTAACTCCATTTTCAAAGATGACCCTGTACACATTTACACCGTCTTTCATGGTGATAGTGACAAAATGGACACTGGGCAACGCTAGTGAGAGGAGCTGATAAAAGCTGTGGAGTGAGATTGGAGGTGCTGGTTCCATCGCAGCATGTGAAGTTGTAAGAGAACATTTATACGCAGGAGGATTTGGCTGCATCTAGACAAGACAGCCAAAGCCCTTTGCCAGATTTATAATCTGAAATTGCTAATCTGAAACATAATGCATGGCCTAGAAAAAAATATTTCAGCAAATGAACTTTTTTATTTAACTGCCTCAAGGATTCCAAATGAATCATTTAATTGCTTAACACAACCAGTCATCGTGTAGATGGCTCTACTGCAGTCAACCAGCATACTGAAAAAATTACCATACTATTCCAAGTACCATGATTTTATTATCCACGTGACGGTGGTAGTCATAGAAATCAGGAACGTGGCACTGAAGAATGTTGTATTGAACATTTGAGGGTGACAGCATTGCAACTAGAGTCGCTCTGTTTTGTCCTCTATTTCTTCTTAGAAAAAAGTAATTTGAAAAAAATTATGTGGAACTTTTTTTTCCTATAAAAAAAGTCCTCCTCTTTTACATCAGTGAGAGGTGTTCCATGATTTTAGAATCACCTAAGTTTTCTTAGCCTTGAAGAAATATTAACTATTTTTCATACAACATATACGCACTAATAATTCAGATGAAAAGTAGGATTTTCCCAGCTAGAATACTGGACACTTAAACTGGTATGATGAATGCTTGCTTCTGATCTCTGTGCTGCTGTGTGCTGCAGTCCTGAGGGAGAAGTTGGACTGACTAAAAGGAGAGATAAATGGTCTCAGCAAAAGGATGGAAAGTCCTTGCCCAATGCAAATAGAATACAGTCAAAGATGAAGCAGTAGGAGAGAGGGTCTGAGGCTCTCAAAGGTATTTTCTTTCACTGAACGATATACCATGAGCTGGAGGGGAGGAGGAGGTTTCTTCAGAATATAGACAGCCTGTCATGCTTGTGAAGTTTTCAGTTGCAAACTGGTTGCAAGGAAGAAACTCTAGACGTTTTCTGCTTATGGTTTACCTCAACGTGTTTCTTCAAATTATTTTTCTTTTTTTAACTAGCAAATGTCACTTCATTTGTGCAAAGTGTGACTCTGCAAAGGATTCTGTATTTCTTTCCCCTGTTTGCATAAAAACATAAAGAGTCCCATCAACTTTGAATGTCATGCCAAATAAAGAATGGCCTTTTTTAGAATGAGACCCAGTTACCCATTTTTCTTACGGTTCTAATCCAAGCACAAGCAGTTTGCACAGACTCTGTGATAAGGGGTAAACACAAATTATGCCTAAAATACAGGACAATTCTACAAGGGTTTTAAGAATAAATTTGTGCCCTTTTTATGTAAATCAGCATGGTAATGGTACATGCCAACACCTGAGTTCGATTTGGGTTTATTTTCTCTTCTGGATCGCCTCGCACTCTGTCTGAAGAGCCAAGAGTGAGTGAGTGATCTCATACTACAGCTTTCCAAACAGTGTTAATTATGGATTTTTCCTGCCAGGTGCTCAGCATGCTCAGCTCCTCTTGCTTTCAGTTGGGGTTGAGGTCATGCTGCATTCCCTGGGATACAACCCTATTGTTGATGACTTTAAGTTAGCATTGCCAACAGGAATACGAGGTAATGCAATAAGCAGCACTGAGGTTTACTTTGAGGAACCCCTGAATTCATTGATTGTTGGGTTGCTTTTTTTTGTTTGGCTTTTTTTTTTTTTTTTTTTTTTGTCCTTGGGAATATCCAAGTCTACATCTGGAAAATATCAGTGTGACATATAAATACTGTCTGACCGCTAATTTCACAGAAGAGTCTTTATATACAACTTGTGGGAAATCAGTTTTATGTTAAAGGAATAAGGATCTAAAGTCTCCTACTGACTTAAGTGCTCTCTGGAGTGGTGACTACCTCTGCTTTCCTTCTTGTAACATGACCCAAACTCTCTTTCAAAACTCAGTGTTGTGGCCAATTAATTATCGTGTAGTTTCCTGATAAAGCCTCAAATAGGCAAATCCTTGGCTATAATATGGTGCGTGGTTATTACTGACAGCGTCCTTTGTTCCTGAAAGCCACACTATGTGCCTTTTCCTTTAAAACAAATCAGAGATGTGAAATGTAGTAAGTTGTTGGTTGGTTGGTTGTTTTTTTTTCCATTAAACTGTGTATGTGAGGTGTCTGGGAATGAAGAAGTGAGGTGTCTGGGAATGAAGAAAGGGATGTGTTTTCAGCAGGAGCTGGAGAGGGGCTCAACAGAGCTAAGGGTTACAGTAAAGTCAGTGCTGCAGGTTCACGCGTGGATTGTTCCTTTCACTCTGCAGTCTCTCTGTAGGGAAGAGAGTTCTCTCTGTTTAGTAAACACTGGAAGATAATTAGAGGTCTTCTATTTTACTACTTATAGACATTTTTTTATTATTTTTCTTGAAAAAAAATACAGTAGAAAGTAGGTACTTTGCTATCTCTGGTTTCCTATATATTGTCAGGTTTTACATTTAGGATTCTGTTTTGGCATTTCCAGATTAGCATGAGAGGAGGGACCTTTTTCAAAGGCAGCTTGTGCAAGCTGAAAAAACTAAATGACTGCTGACATACTGCTGATAAAAAAGGGAAATAATTTTTCTTTAAATTGAGATTTTTTGGGGGGTGTGTGGTTTTTTTTGGTTTATTTGGGGTTTTTTTTTGTTCCCTTTCCCTCTTCTCTTCTCTTCTCTTCTCTTCTCTTCTCTTCTCTTCTCTTCTCTTCTCTTCTCTTCTCTTCTCTTCT
>JAAGNO010009349.1:0-11607 GCA_033439905.1 Ceryle rudis | reverse complement strand
TCCTTTCTCTTCTTTTCCTTTCTCTTCTTTTCCTTTCTCTTCTTTTCCTTTCTCTTCTTTTCCTTTCTCTTCTTTTCTTCCTTCTTTCCTCTCTCTCTCTCTCTTTTTCCCTTTCCAGGTTTCTCTTTAAATGGAAAGAGATGATTGCATTTCAGAGGGAGAAGCAAGCAAGACTTGTTCACCCCATAGTGAGCGGTTAGTGCTGCAAAGCTGCTCTGCAAAACACATGTTTGGACTTCCATCTGGTTTTGTAACTGCCAGCCCTCTGTGGTTCTACAGTTTGAATTTCTTTGGAGTGATGCTGTTAAACATGATGGGGTGCTTCTTGGATAGTACAGAAAGAACACTGCATCACTTAAAAGACTTCTCTTTCTGGTGTTCATATGAAACTGCATCTACTTTGTCAGCTGATTTTGAACAAAGCATCTACAAATCTACAAAGCATCTACTAGTCCTTCAGGACTAGCTTTTTTTTTTTTAGGGTTTATCTTTTATCCTTTTGCTATGAACTGTGATGAAGCCAAAGTTCACAAATTAAATGGTCTCGAGGTGAAATGAAATGCTTTGAAGAGAAGTCTTGCAGGAAGTGATGTTTCCTTTGCTGTAAATAGCAGCCTTGCTTTATTTCCTACCATTCAGGTGCTATAACAGGAGGCTATTAGGAAGTCCAGGGCTTCTTGAGATGCCATTGTTTTGGCTCAGATGTAACACAGCAAAATCCTGGGACAATAAATCTAATTAAAGGTCCGATGGTGCTTCTGAGAAATAATGGTTCCAATCCTTCATCTCTAGCAGTTAAGGGCAGAATCTGTACAATTACTAAAGAGAAACTAATTCTCTATAATCAAAATGCAAGCTATACTTAGAAAGATATGTGTATGTGCTTATCTTTTACTTTAGCACACTGAATGCTAGTTAAATTGGACCTACCATGCAGGAATGTGCAAATTCCAATGCTCATAAATAGCAGATCTATGCTAGTCTCTTGCAGTTTAATTGAGGATTGTGCTAAGAAAGTTTCCCCACGACTGTTAGTGTTTCAAATTCAAAGCTTCTTCACCCATTAACCTGTGGAGTCACGACTGGTGTTGTAAAAAGGTAACTGAATTTCTCTGCAGTTCAGTGTAGGCTGGTCTGAGCTTTGTTCAGCTTGCAGTCCTTCTTAGACCATCCCAGTGAGGAAAAAACTTGGTTTGTGTGGTGCAATACTAGCTTAAGATGATCTTCTTATGTCTCAGTATGCTGTGCTTCTCTAAGGAGGTTTGTCCCATTGCTCCAAGTCATTCCCATTTTGTACAGTTAAAAAAGCATTGGTCCAACTTAGATATCCAACTGTGATTAGGTGAACATGATAATGGCTTTGTGAATGTCCTAATAACCTATGAAAGGTAAGTTCATGTTAAAAGCCCAGACCAAAATGTAACTGTGTGTTGAAAATGACAGAGTGGTCATGCTGCAGAATTCTCACAAAGCACAGGGACAATTTGCCATGACAGATGGATAAGTCATAATAAATTTCTAACGAGCGAGTATAAAACCAGTTCAGCCAAGCTAATAAAGACAGCAGGAAACAGACAAAGTAAAACAATCAGAAAAATGAAGGAATATTTTTATAATATGATATATTTATATATTATGTTAGCCACCTTTGAGCTAACAACCTGAAAGCTGTTAAATACCATTTTCATGTCACCGAGTAGTAAGCTTCACACAAGAATGGAGTTAGAACAGAGGTGAATGGTCTTTGTCAGTACCTCTGAGTAAGGTAAATTATTAAAATTACTGTGATGAAAATAGTTCCCCCCTTCCCCCCGAACTTAGCAAAAGAACAGTAAAACTCCCTTCCCCTTGAACTGTATTATTGGATTTTACTGCATGACTTCTTTAATCTCTGGGCCTGCTTTGGAAAGAAAATACATTGCTGAATGAAGGTAGATATTCTTGAGATGTAGCTTTTTCAGAACAACCTCTGCATTTTTAAAATGACTTTTCATTCCTAATTAAAATCCATTTCTGGACTTAAACTAATTTTTAAAATGACTTTAAATTCCTATTTAAAAGATGTTTCTGGACTTAAACTAATTTTTAAAATGACTTTAAATTCCTAATTAAAAGACATTTCTGGACTTAAACTCTTTGAAGCCAGCATGGAGAACTTCACTGAGCAAGCAGGGGGTTATATCAGCTATGACCTCAGCGACGTTGCAACATTCCTGCTGTAAAACAGAGATGCTTTCTTAGGTAAATATATCTGAGTGGTAGGGAAAGATTAAAGTTGTATGGGGAAGAGCAGCTTAGCCAAAATGTTGAGTAATAAAAGGGGACAACCCCAGACTTCCTGGAATGAAGTACAGGGATGCGTTTTCTTCTATCTAAGCTCTGCTGAAAGAAAATGTATAAGTTTTTGTAAAGCGCTCTTTAGGATGCAGAAATACAATGATGTTGTGTCACATACCTAATATTTTCACCCATCTGGGCAAGGTTCACGCAGGTGCTACCTGGGTCTGTGCTGTACTGATTTGGAGAGGAGACTCTCTGGAGAAACGTGTAAAGTGTTTTCGTGATGCTGAATGAGGCTGGCTGGTTTTTATCTGGGAGAAGCTTGACTGGAGAATCCTGCTGAGCCAGCTGGTGCTGGGGAGTATCATGTGGATTTTATGATCTCTTAGGGAATATGGATTAATGCCCACAGAGGTTTGTGTTCCTAAAATGGGACTGAGGTAGAATCGAGGTGCCTGCTTCAGAACCCTGCAGATTTTCATACTTGCACCTTTTAGCTTCCTCCTTTCACAGGTTTGTCCATCAGACAGAAGGCATCAGCCGCTCTGTACTAGATCTGGTTTTGGTGAATGTCATTTCTGGAACTAGTTTGTTTGATTAACCGCAGATAAATTAGCCACAGATAAATTAGCACTGTGTCTCCTCCAGGATAAGAAACTTGATAGCTATCATGTGGAGTAACTTCAGGGCATGGTTCCAAGGGACCTTGGCTGCATCAAGTGCAGGACATTACTGATGTGTCCTGGAATTTGATCGAGGACAGCTTCTGGGAGAATCTGCTAAAGCTGATGTCTGACAGAAAACTGACTCTTTGTAAAAGGTGTGTGCACCTCATGTGCTGTTCTCAGCCCAGCAGTCACCTCTGCCTTTACCTGCTGCATCTCCCGTGCCTCTTGTCCCCCTCGGTGTGTGCCACTCTCTGCTTCCTCGGTGCACTTTATTCCTCCGTGGTCACAGCCTGCCTGGCTCTGGCCTGCTCTCAGCGAAGTGTTGCAGGAGAGATAGGGGTGTAGAGGGCAACAAGGTCTCATCACCAGTAAAAGTATCAGTCATTAGTTTTTAGTTATGAAATAGCTGCGAGACTGGGAAACATGAATCTTGGCTGTGTGGTTGAGTAAGGAAAAAGCTTAGCCTATGGTTAATACAAATGAAGCAGAAGTTTCATTCCTAGTATTATTTAAAATATTATCAGACCCCAATCTTTGGAATGTAACAAACTCCATAAACGAGATTCAACGATACAGTACGGCCTGTGTACTCTGGCACTTCAATCAGAGCTGGGTTGAGGAGAAACATTCCTCTGCAACATTTAGCTTCTTTTCAGCAACAAAGCTGTTATGTGGAGAAACACATGGTGCTTATTTTTCTACTGTATTCTGATTTTACTACTATACTGTCATTTACTGTAAGCTGCTCAGCTTGCAGCTGTATTAAAAAATGTACTGAACTTTACCTGCTCTCTCCTGAGCTTGTCCTTCACTCTCCCCATCCCTTCATCTCCAATAAATCACCATCTGGTATTGCAAACAGAGGGGAGGAAGGGAATGATGCTGAAACAAATTAGTTTTGTAGGAAACTTCTGCTAGATGAACGTATTCAGTTATTATTCACACGTTTTCTTGTTTGGGGCTAAGGTTGTGTATACCGTCTGATTCTGTAATAACTTAGTTTTTGAATGTGCTAAACTAAAGTGGAAAAGGTTAGTCTGCACTAAATGTTTTTCTGCAGGCTGGCCCTGGGAAAATAGAATGTATAAATTATAGCTGCTGTAGTTACAGTATTTTGGTGTAAGCTTGTAAAGCAGAGCTACAAAAAACAATTGCTTAGGAGCATCTGCCATGGTATAAAATGGCCAGATGGAGATCACCACACTTATTAACTGGCCCTTGGCAAGGGGATTGTGTGAAAGCTTCTCACCTGTTACTGTGCAAATTTACTTGGCTTTGCTTAAATTTCTCTTCAGCTGGAGGTTATTTAAGGAGTATGTTTTCATTGTTGTATGTTTAATTATTGCAGCTATTGTAGCTATACTCCTGTAATGTACACGTCCATACAAAGCTATCAGATATTGAATGGTTTTGGTTGGTTGGTTGGTTTTGGGTGGGTTTTTGTGGGTTTGTTTGTCTGGGTTTTTTTTGTTTTGTGTTGGTTGGTTGGTTTTGTTTGTTTTGTTTTTGTTTTTAATTGATACAATTACCTTTTAGTCTTTTATGGACCTGTGTACTTTGTATATTGTTTCACAACTGTTTGTAACTAAAATGTCTCCCCATGTGAGCTGTATCCATATAATGTAATGGATTGATGAAAGACTTGCTCAGGGTAAGCTAATGAGTATGAGAGTATGAGCTTTACAGCTCAAACGTCAGGTGATTATACCGGAGTTCAAATGCAATTTTGAACATTTGTAACTAGACTGAGAAAATTACATTTGCTTCAGCTGGAGCAGGTGGTTTGGATGGGTCACCATTTGAAAACTCAATTTACAAATGTATTAAGTCCTTGAAGAGCTCAGTAATTCTTTTCACTGGTACTTCTGAAATGTCCCAGAAGAAAAATGCTATATCAAACTGCAGCTCCATAGAAAAATGAAAGGATAAAAAATTATTTGCTGGTAACATGGTCTAATAGCTAAACATTTTTGGGTTTATATTGTAGCCATTTCAGTAAAGTAGAAATCTTTTCTTTTTAAAATAACATGGGAATGGAAAAGAAGTGGAAGCAAATTCTCAGCTGTAGCCGTGAGGCTTTATGATGCAGATTTAGAATGTCAAGCCCATGCTCTCAAAAATCAGATGGTTGCCTCCTAAAACGATTGTGGGAATTATCATCTCTTCTTTCAAAAAAACAAGCCATTATCTAGAATGTTCCTTTCACCTTGTTCTTAAAGCTCATTTTCCACTAAGTGGTAAAACAATTTTTATAGCTACCCAGCGATTCTCTAAAGCCCTAATCCTGCAAATATTTTGTACGTGTTCAACCTCAGGCATATAAGGACCTGATTTTAATAGCTTGAAGATAACCAAGTTTGTAAACACTTCTGCAGGTTTGGTTTTTTTCTTTTTCCATGGGGATTTTAATGGAAATGTAGGAAAGACTTCAAGTAAAAAAAAAAAAATACTTATTAAAACAGACGAAGGATCATGATTTCATCACACTGAACTCCTGCAAGGGTCAAGTGCTGCACATGGGATGTTTCATTCAAGATATACCTTGAAGATGTAAAGATGACTGGAATATTTTAAATTCTCTTTGACAGTGGCTGTTTTTGAAACTTTCACTCCATGTACCTTACTAAAGCACTGGTGTGCCTTACTCATCTCCTTGTATTTATGATTCCTTACAGAGGTTACTTACACAAGGTAATTGTGCCATGTGTTAAATAAAAGTTGGAGCTCATTTGAGGTTAGGCTATGACTAGTAGCAAGTTAGAGGTGGATTCTCTGCATTACATATGCTAACCACCTACTGTTACTCTTGCAGGATTTTATCTTTTGCTTTTTCTTTAGCATTCACATAAACATTTTCCTATCTATATGTGTTGAATTGAGGGGGGATGGTCCTCTTTCACTGGTTGAGTTTATTATTGGTTGCAGCTATTTAGCTTTGGATTCACCCAGGTTTGTGACAACTTGGAAAAGACATATTGAGAAGTCAGCAACGTATCAGACAACTACATTTTTCTTTGTTAGGTTTCCTGGGTATTCAACAGAAAATTAGTGCCAGGCATTTAAATTTTGTTATTCTGCTTTGTGGCAAGAATAGGAATTTGGAACAAAACTATTACCAACAAATTGTTGTGCTGGTCTGTCCTTTTGCAGTCTTTATAACCTACCGATTCTCTTGAAGGTCAAGCCATAAAGGAAAAAGAAAGACAACATGCAGGGCAATTGTCTATCTGTATTAAAGTGCAAGTTCTACCACAACTGTTGATGGAGTGAGTAGATAAAGAGCAATCTAAGTAACTGTACTCTTTAGGACAGAATCTAAATAACAGCATTACTCATCACTGGAGTTGCCTGTGAATCAAGAAAAGAGTGAGGAGAGTGCCCCTTTCTGTAGAGCCCTTTAGCCATCTATGGCAAACGTTTTGCTTTTCATAATCTGTTCAGCTTGAACATTTGACATTCCCAGCGTGGAGACTGAGAGAAGAATCACAGAATGTCAGGGGCTGGAAGGGACCTTGGAAGATCATTGAGTCCAACCCTCCTGCCTGAGGAGGATCACCTGGACCACACAGGAACGCATTGTCCAGGTATGTTTGGAATGTCTCCAGAGAAGGAGATTCCACAACCCACCTGGGCAACCTGGGCCAGGCTCTGTCACCCTCAGACACAGCTGCCCAGGGCAGGGCTGAGATGGGACCTCCTGCCGTAAGCCTAGTTGGGCCAGTGGCTTTAATTAGGCGTGAATATGTAGTTGTTTCTTTACTTCTGGCATGGCTTGATAACAGTCTTTTTCCTCAAAAGATGGATGGAAACCTTTGCTGAGATGTTGAGATGGGTTATCTGAGGCTACTGAGCCATGGGGTTGGCTTGGGAGTAGAGCTGAAGAGGTGTCCCAGCACTGGCTGCCGGCTGCTCCTGCACTCACAGCTCCAGCAGCCTGGATTCCACACAAGCACTCCATTTACTCTCACTACTTTTTTTCAGGGCCAAATTTATTTTAAAGCTCTGCTTCAAGGGAATGTCCTCACTTTACTTTAACAGCACTTGAACTGAGATGCCAGTCCTTATTTTAATATACTATTTAGCCTTGGGAATAAAATGTTTATGAGGCCTGTTTTTATTCTTCCATCTTCACTTAATTAGTCATTATAGCCTTTACTTTGCTAAGTCCTTATGCAAACTATACAAAGAAGGAAGAGGAAAAAAGAAGTAATTTTAAGCTTTCAAAACAATTCTGTTTAAGGATTTTGTTGGTACCTTGAAAATAACAAATAATTTCTTCTTGCTTTCCTCAATGAGCTTTAAAAAAAAAAAAATGTACTCAATTTGTTCTAGTACTTCAAATTTTCTCTAGAGGAAGTTTCCACTGATTTAAGTGGCACTTTTCCTTGAAAAGAGAATATAGTTACCATTCTTCGTTACTTTTAGTGGTTATGGTGGTTTGAAATCTATTTTTGCAGCTCCTGTGCAACCCTTTAGTTGCTACTTCCAGTAACTTGACAAGGACTCTTGCTTGCATAGGTTTTATGATCCCACTGTTACTTTTATTCTTTGAGACAGGTACTATTTTAATCTATCTTTACTGTTGTCTAGGTTTCCAATCTGGGGTAATCTGTCAATATTCCACGTACAGTCTGATCACTCACTTTAACCTGCTTCTGACTTAATTTCAGGCTATTATTATTACAACATGCCAGCTAGAGTAGCTATATCGATGATCTCCAGAAGTCCCTTCCAACCCTTGCCATTCTATGATTCTATATAGGTGAAGCTCTCACCTGATGAAAGCTAGCAAAATTTCGGAGGCGTTCGTAAATAACAGCCTTTGTTTGAAAATAACCTGCAGAAGATCATGCAGGATTCCAACAAAGTGTTGTTCTGTAATGCCAACTACTTATAAACAGCATGCAAGTTGCTAATTGAATTACTGATGTGCCTCTTCAGAGTATGTATACTGCATCCTGCTACTACTGCCACTGAAAACAGACTTTAGTGCAGCGCCAAGCAGTAAAAAAAAATAAGAAGCCTAGATTTAATTCTTCCTCTCAACTAAAGGGAATTCAACCACCAGCTTCATAGGCAAAAGTTCTAAGAAAGTTATTTTTTTCTATAAAGAGTTACTCTTTTGGGGGGGGGAAGTGTAGTGAAGAAGCGTAAATTATAGTTTAGTGGCTAAGGTGTCACCTGGTACTGGGAGACATGGGCACAGGTCACTGCTCCTAAAATTTTCTTCACTTCCTTCAATTTACACATTTCTCTCCAAAACTCTCCCCTGTTAATAAACCCCTGTCACCATTTAATTTTCTGGTCCTATCAGGAATGTCCCAGATTCTTTGAATTGTCACAGTTTTGTAAGATTCATGTGTATTTACATCTTGGAGTTGAATAGGCTGGACTTGATGATCTCAGAGGTCTTTTCCAGCCTCAATAATTCTGTGAATGTTATGGATAGTTTTCTTCAGTGTATGTAGGAAGAGACCCTGGCTCAGATGTGTCAGAATGTTTCGGTATTTACTGGGTTTGAAATTACGTCCTATCTGAAAAATTGTAAATGGTGGCATAAACACATGAAAAAGAAACAATTTGAATGGAATTAAATGTTCTGGATTGCCGCAAAATAATTTGTTTTTATCATCAGGCTGATTCTGAAAAATACCTTTTTTCTCCTCTTTTCTTTAGACAGTGAATGAAAAAAATCAGTTATTTTCATAACTTGAGGTTGGGGTTTTTTTATAGAACCGGCAAATTTGAAACCTTGATAATTCTCTATTAGTATAGTGTAAATTTACATACTCCTTTTGATAGTCCCGTGTTCCTCAATAATTAATATTAGTTTTGTTAGATGTCCATTGCTATGCATTTCTGTTTAAAAGTCATGGCTTCTGCTAAATGTATTTCCCTCTGCTGCTCTAGAAGAAGACAGCCCTATTACGGTTATTTTTTCCTAGCAAAATTGCCACAATATATCACTAATTAAAATAATTATATGATATAAAGTTGTTGACCTTAAAAAAAAAAAAAAAATCATATGGAAATGAATGCTGTGAGGTGGGCATGGTAATAACTGGGACATATCTGAAGTATATGCTAGGGTGTGTTAAAAACCGGGGAAATTTGTATTTTAATAATTTCCTACAAAGAGAGATCAAATAGATCTTAATGTCTGAGTTTCTCCTTATGCAGATGTGCAGGGTAATGGCTGACTGGAAATTCAGAGCCATCCCTTCTAAATTAAAGTCTTGGCAATAGAATATTGTGCTGTAGATTCAGTTCAATTTAATATAAAACACGATTTAATTACAGCACACCTTCTGATTATGTATCCCCTGCCTTTTTTACCTAAGATATCCCCATTCATGTTGAAAAATGTTAAAAGTTAAGTAATGTATGAAGGATAGATGCAATCAAATAAGATGAAGTTATTTCCAGCACTTTGTTTATTTGTGTTTCAGTAGCACAGAAAACAAAATCAAACCCTCACAGCTGAATCTGCTTCCCACCAAGTATCAGATTTAGTTTGAGGTATTGTAACTGTATTTCAATGATGTTTTGCAGTGACCTTGATTTCATGGATTGTTTTGGGGTTTTTTTTCTTTTGTGCTTGGTAGGATCAAGCATGACTATATTATATATAAAGGAAATGTATGGATATGTATGTGTATAGGCATGTGGATATACATAAAAAATAGAAAAGCCGGAGTCAATCATAGCAACTGGAAAATCTTGTGCACTGGTAGAGTTGTAAGTGGTGAAAGGTGTTAGGGAAATCAAAGAAGATGGTTCTGCCATTAAAACACTGGACAAAAAAAATTAAGAGATCATGAAAATGGAAGGTTATGCTGCTTCTTTCTGATGAACTCTGAGCAATTTCTGTTGTAAATTCTCCTAGGGATCTCTTGGTCTGTGCACGTATATTACCGACCATAACAGTCTGTCTTTCCAAGAAGGAAAACCCTTGGCCATTCTCTGAGACCAACTAGAGTTGCGCAGATCATGGAACATGTCTAATTTGCCTTTCTTCTAAAACAGGGTGACAGCATCCAAACTGCACCTTGGGAGTGGTCCCTGACATGGGCTGTGGCTGGTCTTGCACTCCTGCGATGTTTGGGTAGGTACTAACTTGGGAAGGTCAAAAGTCTGCCAAGGGGCATGTTATGAATTCAGCAGTGTGTTTCTGGGTGAAGGCTTCATCCTCTTCTCTCACCCATTTGTCTTTTACCGGTATTGAAGTAGTTGGAGAGCTCTTCCATAACTGAAGTTACAAAGCACGGTCGTAAGCTAAGTACTAATAGACCTAAGAAGACCCTGTGCTTTCATCTTAAAATGACACTGGTTTTCATTTCCTAGTCCAAGTCAGATTTCTAACAATTCACAGAAAAAAATAGCCTTTAGAAAGAAACATAAAGCTGTGTAAGACATTACCCTTTTATTATACATAATGATCAAATAATTCTTAGTACCTGTGTTACGATACAGAAGATATTAGAACTTCTTGTATCATTCGTCCACCGTGGTTTTTATGGTCCAACAAAGTTGTGAGTAGCAAATATGTTGCTCATGGTCAAATTGTTGTGTTGATATCCTCGTGGCTGTGGTTTTATTTTAGCTAAGCACTATTCTGAAAACCAGGCAGAATATCATTTTCATAATTAAAATTTACTGATTTACTGTTAAAAACTGTGAAGAAAGCCAGCTGAAACCTCTTAACGGCTTTTAATTAGATTTTTAACATTAGTATGTTACCTGCTTGCATTATTCTGCTGTTAGTGTAGAATTGGGGTGGGTGCAGGACAGGAGGTGGGAAGAGAAGACACCAGCTTGGAGTTTGAATGATTTGCTGAGATCTCAAGTCAAAAGGGTCTGAAATAGAAAAGATCTATGGAAAGAGGAGCTGACGGAGGAAAAGGAAGAGCAGAAACAGGAGAAGATGGAGCTAGGAAATAGAAGTGGTGGCAAAATTTCCATAAAGGATTTGTTCCATTGTTCACAGTATCAAAGAGGGGGGAATGTAGAGTCTCTGAACTTTGCATGGAATGAGACATTTTGAAGAAGAAAAGAGGGCAGAGGATACAATTCAAGGAGATCTACAGAAATAATTGTTGAATCATTAGTGAACTTGATGGCAAAATGAAGCAGTAGGAATTTGTGAGAGACCGTAGGAGTCCACAGTTAGCTTTTCTGGGAAATGATTTGGATGAGTGATGAAGTATATTTTGACTATGGCTTCAAGGACCCATTATATGTAGGAAAAAAAAGGGGAGGGGGGGGAGTTATTGCAACATGAAATAGTTTAAAAATTAATCATAACCCAAAAGAGGTTAAGCACTTCCCTTACTATGTGGAGAAAAGGAAGGCACTGAGAAAGAAGTGAGAAAAGTGAGAATGAGGCTTCAGGAATTACTTAGGAACTCTGGCATATGGTCTTTCCAATAGTCATGTTGGACGTGTTCAACGGATAATGGCAGGAGTGATCCACTGACAACAGGAAATGGAGTTTTGGAACTTCCTCGGTCTGAGAAAGAACTCAGCTGGTTGAAAACTTTCCATAGAGTCCCCACCGCTTCTGTTCTTGTTCTGTCAGAACCCAGACTTGTAAACTTTTTATTTTATTTAATTTTTCATTTGTTTTTTTTTTTTTTTTTTTTTCTTTTTTTTTTTATAG
>JAAGNO010009348.1:0-20165 GCA_033439905.1 Ceryle rudis | reverse complement strand
GTTGTTGTGGGGGTTTTTTTTGGTTTTTTTTTGTTGTTTTTTTTTTTTTTTAATGTAATGTTTAACATTGGTCAGATTTTAAAGTTCCTTTTGATTTTTTCACAATCTTAAATTCTGCATAAATGCTAAAGCTTGAGAACATTTACTCAGCTTTGCAATTTAACACCCTACAACCCCAGGCAAACCCTGAGCATGCTATGTCTGTGACAGAGAGCACTCTTCGCTGCCATTTAAGTAGATTTTTACTGTGTAAAATATAATGCTTAGGTCCTCAGAGTTGCATTCTGGTGGTAGCTTTGTCAACCCATTGCCTACATCAGGATATTGCATTCCTAACCATACACCTGGAAATGCAGTTCTAGCAAATGTAAAGCAGTTTGAAGTCTTTGTCAATCTATACTTAAATCTCATTACAACATCAGTGTGTCCAGTATTCTGCCAGGTCGCTGCTTTATTTCTTTTATTCTTTACAACTGAGTTCATGTTTTCTTTTGCTTATACCTACTGTGATGCAATCCGCAGGATCTCATGTGTGAAGAAAGGAAGGAAAAGGGTTTCAGATCTCAGAAGGGGCTGGCTGGCCTTAATAGCAGGACTCAGTGAGGTGACCTGATACCCAGGCAAGCATATTTTGTGCAAGTGCAGCCCTTTAAACTTCCTTTTCTTCAGGATAAATTAGAAAAACACATATGTAATTTCAAATCCATTGGCCTGTGTCATTCCCTTTCTGCTGACAGAACTGCTCTCATTTTGACTAGTGTCTTTTTCTGTGTCTTACTTGATACAGACTTCTCCCCCATACCCACTGTGCTCTCTTCCCTGATAGAAATACAATAGATCTGCTTTCTTTTAGAAATGACATATCTAATAAGATTCTGAGGGGAAAAAAATGGAGACAGCTAACACATATTCATTACCGGGAGTGTTGTGCAGGCTGCATTTTTTTCCTCACAAGATTGATTAATTAAATATTTATGAAAGAGAAACACCTGGCATACTTCCATAAACAAATAGGTCTCCTGTGGGTTTGCAACAGCTGAGGAGAGTTTTGAGAGACCACGGGGATCTCAGGGTAAAGACTTCCTCACAGCTTGAGTTCTTACACATTGCTGTTTCTCATAAATATGCACCAACACACAAATAATTTCTATTTTGAAGACAGAAAGTGCAATATCAACAGATGAAATCCAAAAGACAGCCAAAGAGAAAGGTAAAGATTAAGCAGAAAAGAAGTATTCTATGTAGGGGAAATGGCTCATTTTTATTTATTTAAGAAAGGACTAATGCTAAGGAGGCTCACACAACTGGGGCCCCTTTTTAAGGTATTTGTCTAGGACTGCTAGGTAAATAGCGCAAGCCTTAGACTGAAGAGATCTGTTGAAATCTAAGGGCAAGGGTTAAGAAATTATGCAAGGCACCTAAAAGTGGGAAATTCATTCTGTTCACTATTTCAGCTGCTCTTCCAGATGGATCTGCTTTATAGATACTTCCCTGACTCTTCATCTTCAGTGGAATGTTTTCCCTGGTATGTCATTGCTTTAAAAATAAAAATAATTGTGCCACTGACTTCAGCTACAATTTAGCTGGCATGATTGCTTTTATCGACCACTGCTTTACTGTGGCCAGTTTGCTACAACTGATTGTTTTAGTTCTTGAGAGTGGAAGTAATGGAGCTGTTTGTGTCAAATTCTCGTGCAGGATCTTTTACATGTGCTTACATGCCATGTGCTTTCTGTGTGTTGTATGATACTTCATTATATTCCAGCTATGAATTTTTTGCTGGGAAACCTTAGAAACTGGCCAGCTGCACTGAAGCTCAGAAGTTTAAGGTTCCAGCCTATCTGGGAAATGATAAAGACACATTAATTCTATTGTGTTTCTGAGGCCAACTGCCAAAATTAGTTGTTCTGATGAGAGTTTCTGATATTGTTCAAGTGTTAATTTATTTATTAACTTCCGACACAGCAAAACATGTAGTGTCACAGTTTTTTCAAATATAATTTTTTTTAAAAAAAAATATTTGCATTTGGTTTTATTCTTTACCAAAGCTAGACGAATATTAGAAAAAAGGAAATAATTTGGCATTTTAAAATTCTTAAACAGAAAATCCTTGTAAAACAAAGAGGTGTCTTGGAAAGTTCAAATGATTTATCATTGAAGTAATAAAGATCAATCTTTGGGTGTTTTTTGATTTGCCTTTTTGTTTGTTTGTTTGTTTTTGTTTGTGTGTGGGTGGGTTTTTTTTGTTTTTTTGGTCAAGAGATTTTCTTCCAGACAGTATATTGTGCTTGAGTGGACTATTTCTGAGCTGTGAATTGTTTTAAGGGTTAAAATAGAGAGGATCAAAAACAAGTCAGTGTATTTAGGAAAAGAAAAAGTGAAGGGGTTTTGGTTAAGTTCTGCAAACACAAGTGGTTAGATGTGATAAAGTCCAGTGATGTGTATAATACTGTGGGGAAAAAGCAGTGCTGTATTTATTATGAAGAGTAGGTAGCACTTTGTCTTCTAAGTAACCTCTGTAAGATTAAATGCTTTTGTTGCTAATCCTATGAAATTTGGTCAAAAAGGTAATGAAATAAATAGAAGCTTTTTCACAAGCTTCAGTATATTGGAGATGAGGATTTACATGCTTTTACTTGTATTGTGCATACTTTTGCTGTATAAATTTTTGGAGTACAGAATGCAGAATCACTTTTTACATGCAGCTACTTTTTTGCCTCATTTTTAATTTGTTTCACATGTTTTTCCAGATACAATAAGCACTAATTTGCAGTATATCTCAATGTAATATATTTGCAAAGGGTAGTTAAAAAGACTTATTTAATCTAGACCAGACTTCTTACATACTTGCAGTTTCCTTTGGCTTTCCTTTGGCATCTGTAATAAGAATAATGCATTCCAGCTTTAACCTGTTTCTTTAATAAAGGTGTTAAGCCTATATTCTGTAAAAGTCTGAAATCACTCTTTGAAATTAATGTGAATGCTAGGTGTCTGCATGGAGAATTCAATCTCTAACCATCAAAAATATATTGTGATATTGTATATGGTGAAGTTCTTAAATGTTCTGACTAGAAAGAGTATTAATACTGAGTAGTAGCAGATATATCTTGATTTAATAAAATGTCTTTATTTCCTGCTAAGCAAAAATGATCACAGAATTGTTTAAAAAGGATGAACCATTGAAATCACCTTGTTAGATATAAATACTTAACAGTAACCATTATAATGAGATAAAAAGTGATGGTTGTGAGGTCAAGTGTGAGAAAAGGAGAGAGTTCAAAGGCAGTGTAGACCCTTCAACATAATATAACCTAGCTTTAAAATGGAGAGAGGAAATGCATTGCTTGATGAGAAGAAAAGCCTCATGTAAGCTTGATAAATATTCAGAGTTTGCATGTAATGAGAAATGGAATCTGATGAATGAAATGTCATGCTGAAACCATTTTAATCAATAATGGAATGTGACATTATTTGGACCATAGCAATATGTCTTCTCCTTTTTATTCTTCTACTGTGGTATGCTTTACCTCCATTTTAGTTTTTTTTTGTTGGGTTGTTTTGTTTTTTTTTTAATAGTTTTGTGTTTGGTAGGGGTTTGGGGTTTTTTGAAATTTTTTTTTTTTGTTAACTTGAAAGTGATTTTGCTAGTGTAAAGTTGCATCCTTCCTTCTGCAGCTAAAATACTGAATGTGTAATGTCACAATTCTAGACATAAACCTAGGAAAATGTGAAAGTATAGCATTTTGTAGGAATATTTATGTATTCCAAAAACTATTTGCCTTTTCCTTCCCCCCACCAGCTGATACTTTTATATATAGAAATTGGGACTGGATTACAGTAGAAGTCCTGTGTATGTGGGGAGTGCTTCTTCAGACTCTTGGGTAATGTAATAATGACTCCGGTGTAAGTAACTGTGGATAACTTATGTAATATTGCATGCTAGTTGTCGTTTACTTTGTTGCAATGTTTACTTTAATATAATATGAGATCTCTATTTCTCATTATTGAGATCTTGTGTTGCGGCAATAAAAATTACAATTTTGTAGTGCCTTATGATGGTAAGACTTTATCATCCTTTATGGACCGATCCTTATGGACTCTTTTTTTACCTAAAAATGCTGAAGTTCATTTTGAACATTAAACAGATAGTCTGTCAGTTTACTTTCATAATTTCATGTAGAAAGTAATTGAGAGACATCAGTATAACTCAAATTTTTTTTCCAAGTTCTATTGACTTCTACTTTTGGTCCCAAGATCATCTTACTGTGAACCTTTGTGGACCTCCCAGCTCAGATTTTGGAGTATGCAGGAGACACAAATCTGCATATCACATACCTTTTCAACTATCTGTAAGCTTTCTAAAAGTCTTGATGATGAGCAAAAGCAACCAAGCAGGAAGCACCGCAAAGTGAATGAGCCTAATGGAAAAAAACCTCCTCCTTAACGCTGAAAATTTACCATGCCTCCACAGCATCTTAAGACATTGCTTTTTAGAAAAATACATTGACACAAAATCTTTCAAGGACCTTTAACTGATGTGTAATGATGACAGTTATATTTATGCTGAAACCGGACTAAGAGGAGTAATACACAAAAGTTCTAAAACAGGACAGGGAAAACCTTATCCCCTTATTAGTATGTTGTTGTTTTTTTTAATTTTATCTTCCTATGCGTGTTCTGTGAATGTCACCTACCTTCTTCTTAAATCTTGAAAAAAACAATATAAAAATTTCTGTGTGGTATTTCACCAAAGAAAAACAGCTGATAAAGGACATCTTACACATATTTATCTATTTTTTATTTGTCTGTTAGTATCTTCTTATTTGGAAATCGATCTTTTTCCTTTAGTGTAGCTATAGTGTCAAGTGAATATAGTCCATATATTAATATCAAGTGTTTATATTTGTTTGTCTCAATTTGGGTTAATGTCATTGATATCATTAACATTTTGCAGAAATATTGATGCAAAGTATTGATTCCTCTTGCAGAAGCCGTTATATCAGTTGTGCTGAAGGCTTACAAATATTTGATTCTACAGTAGCCACGACAATTGTTTGATACCGTCTATAGGCTCAACACAGCCAAAGGCAACTAATTGTTGATTGAGATGCTAGGGAACAAAACGTGGGTTCAAAATGAATTTTGAAACACTGGGCTTTAGTAAGCAGGTTGCTGACTTCCTCAAGCGCTGTGCCTCTTTTATGCCAATTTAGCTGTAGAGGGAACAAAAAGATAGTGTGAACCAGGCTCCACATTGGTAGTTATTTTGGCAGCTAAGATTTTTACCTTTGTACAAACCATTCTCCCTTCCTGGTGTTTTAGAAATGGCAACATAGGGCGCGCAGTTCTCCTCCTCTTTCTGTCCCTTCCAGCTTAAATTTTTTCCTCCACTTAGGAAAGGGCAGCAGGCAATGACAGAACATTTCAGTGGGAGGAAGGGAAGGAGAGGTGAACATGATGTCATTGCCTCTCTTCTGGTGCTGCCCAGCCTGAGGGCTCTGGGGAAGAGGAACACCCTTCTCCTGGCCACCTTCCTACATGCTGCCTGGGCTCAGGGTACGAGACCAAAAGAAAGGACATCCCACAGCTGACATCTTTCCCAGCCCTCAGTAATGACTTGGATTGCAAAGACCGATTGTTCCTAGTCCTGACAAAATAGTTGTCCTCCTTGCTGCCCATGTGCTGGCACTGGGACAGTTGCATTTGCAAGTATACCTATTTTTTTATATGCTTCCTGAATACGTAATTTTACATAAACAAGCACAAACTAAAATCCCACTTTTTGAGGGGTACAACACTTCCTAGTGCCCTAAAGGGTTACAGTAATATTAGGTGGCTAGCACAGAAATTACAATGTCCGTGCTGTAGCAAGTTAGCATGTTATTCATGCCTTAAGGGTCCTACACAGCCCACCAAAAATTTGCTTTATATTTTCTGACTTTTGACTGGACAAATATCTGACAGATATTTATATCTGCATATCTTTAATACTTCTGTTAAGAGAATACAGTGAAATATTTTAAGTTTACAGATTAAAAGCCATCTAGCTTGAAGATTCTTATCACAAAGCAGATAGAGTAAAAAATATTAATGTAGGATTCTTCACACTATTTTGCAACAGGAATATTTAAAAATCAATGAGCCTTGCTGAAGGTCTCAGTACACCAGAAACTCAGTTACTGATGAGCCTTAAGTTGAATAAAGTACACACTCTCATGATATAACAATACCTGATGTTCAATGCTGGTATTAATTTTTTATTTTCTTACAGAGGGGTAGGCTAGAAGGAAATTAAATAAATATTAAGTGTTAGAGGGCATGTATGATTTCTTCATGTTCTTGTATTTTAACTGCATGAGAAGTCGTTTGTGATGTACAAGAAGGATGAGAGTATAATTTGTTAAACAAAAAAGTGCTTTTCATATTACGCATGCCTTTGCTGTTTCAGATGTGGCAGTTTTACGAAGCACTGCAAATAAAGAAGGAATTACAGGTTAAGACTGTTGTTTCAAGTTTGTCTGAAAGCTAGAAAGTATTTATGATTGTACAGTATAAATACAGCTTCTAATTACATGTTTGTGTAGGCATTAAGAAGTGCTTTTTTTTTTTTTTGGTGTTTTTTAAGTCAAAACTCATAAGTGTGCCTTTCTTAAAACTGTGAATGAGTTTAGGCAGGTACTGTGTTCACAACTGATAATCAGCTGCTAAAGTTTACAGAACTGTTTAATTCAAAAAGTTGCTTCCCTTATTCAAGATGCATCAGCCCCTCACCTTTTCTGTTGAAATTAAGCATCTTTAGCCTTACAAAAAATGTTTTCAATGAAGGATGTATTGTAATTTTTTAAATAAATGCAAGACAAGTTAGTGTGGCATTAGGACTTCTAATAGAAATTTATGGTAGTTTTAGCATAAAATAACAAAACTACATTGAGCAATGTGAACAGAATTCTAATGTGTGTTTAACTGCTGTCTGTTAATATCAACGAGTATGAAATAACATTTTATAAAGGACAAAGTAGTTACTATATGCAAGAACTGAAAACTGTTTTCAGATTCTTTACGCAACTTACTATCTGCTATCAAAAGACTTCTGACTTATTAAGGGATCTTACAGAGTGCAATAATTGCTAACCAGGGCTATTAGAACTATTTTTTTTTAGATAAGTAATAACACTAACCATTAACCCCTGTATGATCTGGATCAATTTTAAAATACTGCTCTGCATATAGGTCCTTTTTGATGTTGTCAGAAACATTTCAGGTTTTGAAGCTGAAAATGAACCTAAGCATTCATGAATTTTTTAGTACACCTTGAACAAAGCTATTATCATAAATTTCAAACATATTTGAGTGTGGTACAATGTACTGTATGTAACATCTGTCGTAGTTTAGACCCAGCCAGGAGCTGAGCACCATGTGGCTGCTTGCTAACCACCCCCACCCTCTGATGGGGAAGGACAAGAGGAAGGAAAAGTCAAAAACCCCAGGGGCTGAGATAAGGAGTATTTAATAGAACAATACAAAAGGAGAACAGAAGATGACAACAGTAATAGTAATGAAACAATACAGAAAGCGAGTGATACAGAACAAACCCAAGGAATGGCACTGCCCCTGAGCTGGGCCCAGAGCCCTCTCTGCCCAGCCTGTCCCACAGCCTTATATAGCAGTCATGATGCAGTATGGTATTGGCTACCCTATTTAAGTCTATGCTGGCTGTGGCACCTGCCCAACTTCTAGGGAATGTTAACCTTATCCTACCTGAACCCAGGACCCATCTGACTGTTAAGTGTGTGCTGTAAAGACAATTAGAGTTGAACTCTGACCATTAGCTTTTTTGACATTGAGAATATTCTGATAGGTGTCACAAATAGTTAACATCCATTCCAGGAAGATAGTCGTACTCAGTCCTGGGAAGAGCCTCTCATTTTCCCTGTCCAGGAGAGTTAGGTCTTACAAATACCTCTCTGTAGTTGCTTCAGCCTTTGAAGACCAACATGGAGGCAGAAGTGCTTTCCCTTTCTTAAAGCAGATAGTGAAATAGAGAAGTGGCTTCCTAGAGATACGTGAACGCGCTTAAAGATTTCAGGATTAACTAGAGTTGTATGATATGTTTGAAAACAATAAAATATTTTTTGTATCAATAGTGTCTTCTGTGTCAAAGTTGGGGATTTTATCTTATTCTTCAGCCCACAAAAATGATAGAGAAGGTGGTTTATTAACACCAGTTTATTTTACTCCAGAAAGAAACCTACAGCTGGCTTCACAGGACTGTGTCAGAGTCCTGTGAAGCTGGCCTAAAGATGGCCAGCTGTTAATCAAATGTTCTCAGTGACAGTATAATAATAAAAGAGCCCATTTTGGTTTCTTTCATTTTCTAGTATGTTCATGATGAAATTAAAACATTGAAGATGGGCCAACTAGTGTCAGTGTCTAAGGTACTAAAAGCAGTGTTAAGGCATGATGGATATCTAGTAACATGTTATTGCTCTCTATTATCTGCTTTTGGCTAGATGAGTGATTTGTTCTTGGCTTCAAAATAAATAATGCAGAGGATCCAAAGAGGCCATCTCACAGTTCCCGAATCTAACTTAAAACTGTGATGAACACAGATAATGCTAGTTGTTGTTCTTTTTTAAGTAACAAAAAATAGGGCAGGAGTAGAATTTGGTGCCTTTTTTTTGTCGAAAGTGGAACAGTTTGGGGAAAAAAGATTAGCTGCACTAAGTTTCTCACCATGAGTACTAAAAACAGATAGTTAAGACCTTTTTCAGGCCAAATATTACATATTTCAAACCTCCAAATAAGTCCTTTCAAAATTTTCTGTTATTTTAAAAAATGAACTATAAAAACATTGCTTTGAATACAAGGTATTTTGTTCTCATGTGATTACTAAAAATCAGTTGTTTAAAATCCGTTATTAAAAATCAGTGCAAACACTGTTCTATATGACTCTTTTCCTTTGATATTCCTGAACATTGCAAGATCTTTTTGGTTTATATGCTTAGTTAACATTGGTGACATGAGAGAAACAAATATTACTGGTTTTTTTCCCCAACTGACAAATTGTTGACATATGATGCTGCCTGCCTTTCAGACAGTTTTTGATTAAGGAGTGGAATTTAACTGCTAATTTGAAGACTAACCAGACTCTTTCGATAAAATCAAGTTCCTCAGTTTCTTTGTCTCACCTGTCCTTCGATATTTGTTTACAGATGGGCAAGTAAATTACTATACCACAGATGAAGGAAGGAACATAAACCTTCCAAAATTACTATGGTAGTCTCACACACACCCCTTCCCACCCTCCACATATAAAGAAAATTAAAGTTTCCCTGAGGTTTTTGTCCAACTATATTTTTGCTCAAAATACTTGGTTTTTCTTTCTAAAGGGTTTTAAGACAAAGGAGGGCAGTTTATCTTAAACACTAGCCAAATGCTTAATCCAATAATTTTCAGATATTTCTCATGCTAAGCAATTTTCAAATATATTTCTTCCCTTTTGGTTATGAACATGTACCTTTTAGAAGGGCCAAATAATTAGTATCATCATTTAGTATCTTAATGATACTCCACCCTTCAGAGATTAGAAAGGAGGGCCATCTTAGCTAAAATTCTGTATCTAAGTCTTATATTTAACATAAATAAAAGCTATTTGCTACTATTAAGAAGTTGGTGCCAGTTAGGAGTTAAAACCAAGCAATGTTAATGTACAAAAAAAAATAAATCCATTATATCACAAACAGTATAGAAAATTCCAGCCAGGGGAGCTCTTCTTGGGTATTAGTTACTGCTCTCTACAGAACTGAACAGCCCAATACAGGGAGACCTCTTTATATACAGGATGTAGCATAGACAACAGAATACGATCTACTTTTTGTTCCTTGTAATGTCAGATTTGGTTCTGTTTCTTTTACATATGTAATACAGATATGGTAATTAGTACAGTATGTCTGATAACACTAGACTAGTATGAAAGCTCTTTTGTTGTTTTTTTCTGAAGAAAATCCCAAATTAATGAGAATTTAGAGAGAATTTATGATTTAGAGGAGAACATGGTCCGGGAGAAACCTGTATTTCAGTATAACTCTGTGAAAATAGTACTGGATGCTACTCATGATTAATAAGGGGTATAACATGTTCTGAGAATCTTGCAACAGTCTTTAGAAAATGTAACTTCTTACTTTTTGAGAAGTTAGTGCCCTAAAACCTTTCAGCCACTTTCCATGTTACAGAATCACAGAATTTCTGGGCTGGAACAGACCTCCGAGATCATCAAGTCCAGCCTATGACCTAACACCATGACATCAGCTAGACCATGTCCCTAAGTGCCACATCCAATCTTTCCTTGAACACCTCTGGGGATGGTGACTCCACCACCTCCTGGGCAGTCCATGCCAATGTCTAATCACCCTTTCCGTGAGGAAGTGCTTCCTAAGATCCAACCTGAACCTCCCCTGGCACAGCTTCAGGCCACATATGAACCATATGTGCTCCTTTTGTGTTCAGTTTGAAAAGTTAATTTGAAGCTGGATTCACATCACAATGAAACATCACTTTCTGAATGACATTGCTACATTCTGAAATAATTTGGAGTTTGGAAGAGAGACAGAAGCTGGCAATAGATTTACAGAAAGTAAATAAAGGATGTAGAAATAATAATATAATAACCCACTAACAATTTCAGTTTCAATACTGCTTGAATTAAAGTGCACAGAGGACAGTATAAGTTAAGATGATTTGTTAAACCCTCCTACCCCCTCAGCTGTAGAAGTGTGCTGATGTGTGACCACCACCTCCCTACTGCCTTACCCAAGTTATTTATTGTAATACCTATGAACAAAAATTCTTGGGAAATGGGAGATGTCCGATTCATTGTCAGTACGGCTTTTAGACCTGATTTCGAGAAACTCGAAACCTGGTCATCTTCGTTTCAATCTCAGAAAACCTTCTTACTGGTGTGATGGTATGTAAATTCTGTATTTTCAGAGCTCACATGTACACAAAATCAGGCTCTGAAGAGGGATTTTTTTTTTTTTTTTCCAAAAGATTGCAAGTAGTAGACATGCAAAGGAAAAGATTCCCACTGCCTAATTCCTTCTGTGTTTCCCAGCTGGTGGAGGCTTCAAATACAGAACAATTCTTACCGCAAGGATTTTACAAATTCATGTGGTTAACTTCACATGTTCACAAAAGAAAGTAATCAGTACCATAGAATCAGTTAGCACTCTCTCTCTGCTCTTCAAGAAATTTGGTAGATTTAATTTTTATGTTTGCAATCCATTTCCTTTCTTGACAAACTTTATAGAAGTGTTTCTTATGTGAGTAATTGACTAAAATAAAATTAGCCTGTTCAGTATTGCTCCCAAGACTCAGTATGAATTTTGCTTTAAATGAGTGGAATGCTGGATTCCCATGGATTAATTTGTCATGGGAAAGATTGAAACCCCATTAAGGGAAGAGTTGTGTGTGGCCCCACCTCAGGCTCACCATGTTGCTTATGTAGAGTCCTTGTCCCCAAACGATGGCAATAACAAGGATAACATTCCCCAAGTTCAGAGGAAATAGATTGTGCAATCTGTCTGTTGGCTGATTTCCTGGTGCAATATGACTTTCAACATGGTAATGAAAACTCTTGTGTTTTTTCTTTTTTCTTTTTTTTTTTTTTCTATAGCAGAACTTTTAAATGGAGAATTTTACACCACAGCACAAAATAAGAGAAAATCTGTTCCTCATAAAACTCAGCGAAATATAAGTGACTTAGCTGAGCTGTTTCTGTGGAATCATAGATTTATTATTCATGTCAGAGTGAGCAATTTGATGATGTTGACAACTTCCTGCAATGCAGAGGCTATATAATTTCACAGAGGAATTTTTTCATCCGGCCAATAACTTCCTGTGTAGTCCAAGTATATCCACAAGAAGATAATGACTCTGGGGATTTCAGTTGCCGTTGTGCCCCTAGGAAATTGTTTACTGTGGTTTTAACTGTTCTAGAAACTGAGCTTATCTAATTTTTCAGCTTGCAGCCGTTGGATTGCTGCTAACTTCGTATTTCAGATTGAAACCTTTGAGCTATCAGAAAGACTGTATTCTCTCCACACACCAGTGATAACAGGGAAAGAATGAGTCAGGATTTAGGGATTTAATCTGTTCCACTGATATGCAGCATGGGAGATCAGGAAGGACTGCTTAATAAGGATGAGTGGTTTGTTAAACTTGCATAACTTTGGTATACATTTCATTCTTTGTCAGCAAATGGGTGATATACTTTTTTTTTTTCTGGTATGTTTATAAAAGATTTTCAAAGATTTGCTGAATGGGTGCTCACTGTAAACATTAGCATATGGAAAGTATAGGTAGATGATGCAAGAAGGTTTTTTAGTGTGTGTTAAAAGACTGAAAATTCATTACCATTTTCTAATAGACAGGCAATGGAGAAATATCCTGCCTGAAAATTGGAACAAAATTTGGCTGATGCTCTATTATAACCACTTAATGCCACAGCCACCACAGAACAGTAATGGTGCAAGAATTACTGATGTTTCTATTTTCTCTGAAGGTAAAACAAGTATTTTCTCCAAATTAGGTCATTCATAATGAAATAGAGAATTTGTGCTGCAGCTATTATTCTAATAACATCCATCTGTAAAGTTGATTCTCTATTATTATAACTATGTCTTGGCTCAGAAGTTTGCAAAAATCACGCACTCAAAATAAGTAATAAGGTCATCAGAAGATGGGAGGAGATGCTGCTTGGAAGGAAGTGCTTTCAGGAGCTAATCCAATGCTGATGCATCTGTTAAAATGCTGTTAATTTTAGGATGCTTATGGGAAAGCAAATGAAACCTTTTTAGCAAGTGGTAGAAGATTTTTTTTTTTTTTTTTAATTATTTAAGCATTTTGTTCAAAACATTGTTGTTTTTTTTTTGGGAAGGGCTCCTTTAAAATAAGCATTTTGGGGTTTTACCTCCTGTATAAATATTCCCAAATAAGAAAAAGTAGAATGAATGTAATTTGCAAACAACAAACATTTCGCAATGAACAAAAATGCATGCATCCATGTGTTATTTTGGAAACTGCCCTGATTTTTCCTGTGTTCTTGGCAATATCTATGAAGGCCAATCAACAATTTTTCAGCTGTGGACAAAGTGGATCTGCAAGGATGGCTGCAGGCAGCCGTTCCTCCACTTCTCTCACGAGCTGCTTTTCAGCACTGAACTGTGCAGATTTACACCAGATCTGGCTGTCTTCCCAGACTGGTGCAGTAAGCTCTTGAGAGGAAAACCTTGCCACAGTATTCACAGGAGTACATACACTCAAGAGCCTGAATGTATGCATGAGCATATGTTTTTGGAAGCTTTCACAGGTTATATGGAAGCAAATGCTTTTTCTCATTTTTCCAGGTGAGGAAGTAGTGTATGTCTACTTTAGAAGGTGAGATGGTTAGACGTTTGCCTTACCCATGCTACAGGCCTTCATAGATGTCTGTATCCTTCCATGTAGGTCTGCCCCAAATACACAGAAGTTAAGACCTGTTCCCAAGAGAATACAAATAATTTATATCACAGCGAGCAACAGATCCAAGATCTTTTAATTTCTATATTATATTATTAATGCCTTGCAGATATTTGTCATGTCAAACTTTCCAGGAAACCCAGGAGTTGAGTTTGTTTTTTAATAGCAGCTATTACTCTGATTTCTTAGAATTAGCATTAATCATTTTAGAAAAGCTGTACAGCAGTCTGAAATGTCATCCTAATGCAATACTTGTATATAGCTCTCTCATGGCATATATGTTAACTCCTAGTTGCAGACATGAGCAGAACATCCCTTAAAAAATCCCAAACAGTAAGAGAGAACAATAAAGAACTTCATTCTCATGGTACTAATTTCACCTTTGTTTCTTTGTTTCAATTAACTGAAACAGTTAATTTCTCTCCTGTTCTGATTTCCAGAAATAAATGATGGGGACACTCAGTGCACTGTTTAGTAATCTATTTCAGTCCTTAGAACAAAGTAAAGTGTCTTTCTTAGTTTCCCGAAAGTATTTAACATCTCTTCAAATCACGTTTTAGTAATGAAGAATAATAAAAGTAGAAGGTCTGTAGATTAGAAACATATTTTACTATGTTTTCATCTACCCTGACTCCAAACTTTGAATTGTGGCTTTGAGCTAGTTCTAATTTGGTGGGACATAAATAAAAAAATCATAATCTTGAATTGACTTTCTATATAGGTGGCAATCACACTTCTAAATGGTACATACAATTATTTATCATAAGAAAATAGTGCGATAGCCAAATGGAAATGAAAAAATAAGATACATTCACTCTTGCAATATGTGTATGTGTAACTTAATGAGCATCTTGCATTTATTCTGGAATGAATTTGGTCACTATGAATTAAAACTCATCTGAAAAATGGATCTGTACATTCATATCTTTCATATCATATTGCAAGAAGTTTTATCAGAGTGACAAACATGTAAGCATATACTAGTAAGTGAAAGTAAAATGCATTGAAAAATAAATTTCCTTTGTGTAGAAGGTATGCAGCTGGGACAATAAAACCAGTTTTTTCAAATCATCTAACTCATTTCTCCAGTGAAGACTGGGAAGACACCTTTTATCCACTATGAGAACTGATTGATTTCTACTTTTGGTTCTTTTTGCACCACAGGCTTCTGCTGAAAATTAGTTCCCATTTGTAATGTTTTCAGCCCCAACTGTGTTCACCCTTGAAATCAGCCTATTGTATACAAGTATTTTGGATTGAAATACATACATTTCTTCTTTTCAATTTAATGAAAAATTTCAGCCCTCTTGGTTTATTGATAGACCATCATGCGGGCTTCACAGCTCTGCTCATTGATAAGAACACCTACTGATAAATTTTATTAACCTCCCACTTTGAATTCTTATTAAATAATTAAAATAGTTAGATTATGAAAGGTTATAAAAATGTGTATTTTAAATGGTTCCCTTCATTCCTGCTGATGTTGATTTCACTGCTGCCTTTAGTGATTATGATGTGTGCAATACCTTGTCCAAGTCTGCTTGGACAAACTACGGCTTGAGTCCCAAACACGTAGCCCTCTGCAAATAGTCTCATACTAGCTGTTACTTTTGTCTGTAGTCTTTTGAGGATATAATTAAATCAGGATTTGGTAATTCAGAAAAACCTAGAAAGTGTTCGCTACTCAATCAGCATTACTTTCTATGAATTATTTCTCAGTTCAGACCCCATATTTTCTCTCCACTGGATGGGCAGAAGGACAACTGCACTGCAGTCTTGGTCACTCATAAACATGAAACTGAGCTGGGTAAGACTTTTAGGTTTAGAGTCTAGTTAATGGTATTGGCTAATCTGTAATGTTTCTTAGTTTACGTATTTCTCAAATTTGTGTTAGTGGTTAGGATGCGTTGCCAAAAATTTTTGCCATTTCATTGATCTCTGCTCCTGTGGCAGAGAAGAACTGAACTCGCTCTCAGGCAGCTCTTGTGTCTGAAGGGACTACGATTGAAAAGCTGTCCTTTAATTGGGCGTATAGTGAATCTGGGCTTCAGTCTATTCAGTTAGAGAAATAGGAAAATTTACTTTTATGCTCTTAGTTTACAGGTATCTAGGAATTTAAAATGTTGGAAGTAATATTAAACTTTGTCATTATGGTTTGGAACAACTGCTTTACAACAGGAGAAATGTGTATTAGTGTCACACCAGAAAGAGTGAGTAGCACTTGTTTATTACCTGATCTTTAGGTATGATATATATAAAAATATGTACCTATTATAAACACATGCCTATTACTTGTCTTCTTTTATGTAAAATTCTAATCTGAATTGCATTATGCATGAGAAAAGTTTGGCCAAATCACAACATATTTTTCTTAAAATGATTTCCTTGAAACACATCCTCTGATATAGTGTTTCTTTGAAAGGTGAGGGAAACAAGCTTCAAATAAATTACTGCTAAATTATCATGGAATATGTAAGATAAAGCTAGTGTGGAATGCAGGAAGTTGCCTTGTATTATTTAGAAAACAATGACATGAATATTAAGTGCTGCATAAATAACATATAGCGAACTTGGCAGTGTTGTGTACTCTCCAGATTTCTTTGAAATAAGTATTTTCATCTTTGTACAGGGTTTTTAAATACTTGGGTATGAAAATCTTTAATCACAAAGCTTTTCTATGGAGTATGAGGACAATGAATTCAGATAAATGGATATGTTGGATAGGATATGCTGAGAATTCTTTTATTAAAACATCCTTGATAGCTCCTCTCTCTGCCTTAGTTTATTTTTTCTTTTGAAACTAGCTATTGTAGTTTAAACTAATCCCACTTCGAGTCTGTTTTCAAAAAGCAGACCAGACTTCCAAAGATAATATAACAAAAACATCTCATCTACATAGCTATATATGCATACACAAAAGGGCTGGAGATATAAAGGAGGAAATTATATTTTATCAACTCCACTTAAAATAAACTATTGCTTCCAGGTTCAGGTTTGGTTTGCTAACTTTTAACCTAGACCTCATTTTTATTTTTGGCTTATAAACCCATGAAATCAGGGACGGGGAATGAAAATGATAAGACACTTTACTGCAGCAGCACAACCAGACACCACTGTAATATTTTATTATGATAACCCATGAAGAGAATTCACTGTTAACTTGGGACCATACATAATAAAATATAAACACAGATAATGACTTTAACTCCTTTGCTTTATAGGGTGGAGATTATAGTAGCAAAGAAAGAGCAGGCTGGACTGATTGTCAGAAAAGCATTCTTTCCGAATGACCTGGTGACCCATCAATTTAATTTTATTTTGTTTAAATTATATGTATTGAGATTCCAGCCATGAAATTGATTGCATAATGGCACTCCTCCTGATCCTGGGGGAGTCCTACTGAAGCAAATATGCTGGAATATGCTCAGACTTTTTTGGGTTTGAAACCATAAATACCAGCAGAGTTCACCACAGTCCCTGCTACCAAGAAGTTTCTGCATCTTGTTCCTGCATTTTGGGTTATTTATTGATATTTTATTTCTGGGGATTGCATTTTGGGAAGCACAGATCTCAGTCAGGGATGATCTTTAAGGTAGAATAGGCCAGCTCCAGTGAGCCTTTATTGATTTGATGCTTATTGGGGAGGCAATATAACGTCCGGTGTCAGCAGGTGATGAGATAGAAAAGCTGCGTGCTTCTAAGTAATGAGCTGTAACAAGCTAGAGCTCTTTCTAAGTCTCCTTTCATCTTCTCATGTGTTATAATGCAGTACCCAAGTACAGAGAGGATAAATACAAGGATTAGATTGACTGGGTCCACAGTCATTAGAGAAGTACATATTCCCTTGGCCCATTAGCAGGTGGAATAACAATAGATAATAGGTATGAGGTATTTAGAGTTGTCCATCTTCTATATCCTCTTAGCCTGATCTATATTTGATCACCTTTTAGGATCAAAAGGGTTCTCCTCATATGGCTACTGCATTTTCTCATTTGCTAAGAAAGCCGAAAGATTTAAAGAAAGATGTACTGCTGATATCTGAGCTAGGAGAGAATAGAGAATTTCATATATGAAATCACTGATCTATGTCCCTTGAAAATGAGTACTGGAGGAGGTAGTTTATTTCTTTGTGTGAGATTTTGTGGTTAAATTGTATTTTCTTCTCTGTATGCTTTTGATTCTTGCGTTTTGAGTATGAAAACCTATCAAATCTATGTTACATTTGTGTCACTCTCCAGGTGAGTTAGCGAAGTCAATCTGAGTAGACAGGAATACGTATTTTTTTTCCCCATTTATTGCATTATATCTTTTCCCACCATATCTTAAAGTAAACATTTGTCATATGGCAGGAAGCAGGACTAGAAACAGTTTCAGGCATTTCCTCATACAGGACACTGCTTGAGAATCAGGGTCACACTGATTGCCTGTATCCATTAATTCAAGGTGAGCAAAATGCTGTAGTAGAAGAATAAACTTACCTGAGGTGAATACTGAGAAAGCTAAGCCCTGTTGCTTTGTGGCACTTTTGGTGGTGTTCAGTGACAACTTCCAAGCCAGAGTCTGGTAAGACATTTCCTTTCAGTGTCAGAGGTCTAACTGATGAGGACTTTCTGCTGCAACCATTTCCCCTTCCTTTTAACTTCTGTATCAGTTCCTTTGTTTTCCATTAATTTTGTCTGGTGAATCAGAACTTCTGTGAAAAGTTTTATCAGCCCAGTCACTGAGCTACTCACTCTAGCTTTTTGGCATCCATTAAAATAAAAAATACTCTCCCAACTTGACACAGTACAAATGCACAGACCATATGGCATCTTATTGAAATAACTAGATTTGGTTTAGTTTGCAAATACTAACTTGAGTATTAAATGCCAGCATTTTTTCTGATGCAACTTACTTTGGTGATGAGAAAAAAAAAAAAATTCTCCTTTCCCCATTATACGCTTCCTTTTGATCCCCAGTGGGGCTGGCAAATGGGTGAAATCTTAGCTTTGTTCAGTTTATTTCATGCTGGGGAACAGACTCATCTATCTTTCCCTTCCTTTTTTCCCTGTTTCTTCAGTTTCATGGAAATGTGTATATATAGAGAGAGATTTTTCTGTTTGATTTGGACTGGCATCAGCTTTGACTGATATTTTAAATTTAAACAATAAAAAAAAGTAAAATGAAGAAATCCTGGTTTTAGGCCAGTGTGGGATAGCTGAATATGAAACAGTCACAGTAGATCTTTTCATACATATGGTTGATCATGTGACTTCTACACTATCTTTTTTTCCTGTTCCTGGATAGCCTAATGTATCATGGGAGAAGTGTTTCCCAGCCAGCTACACAGTTAATACCACAGTAATAAAACAGGTGTTCCTGGTGAAAAAAAAAAATATATTTACAGACTTATTTCAGCACCATGGAACTACAAGTAGCTGTGCTATATTTTTTTTTTCCTAGTAGTACTCTTAAGGAGATGTTGTCTCATGCTCAAAAGTGTACAGCTGTTTGTTAGACATCAGGATACAGTTTGGTGCTTCAGTAGTTGTTGATATTTCATTTGGCAATGCATAAAGCGAATTAATAAATTTTATTACTATTAGCCTAGTTTTTCTATAGATTTTACTAATTTCTCAAAATTACTGGCAATCACTTAAGAAACCTAAGAAGCCCGTTGAATGAGACACCTAACTTTGAAAAGCATGCTGTGAATGCTGTTGGTATTTGCAGAGATTCAGTTAGGGCTGAAACTTTAAAAAGTCCAGATAAAATATGAATGCAAATGTAGTATTGGTGACTCACTCCCAACACTGGATTAATTTGAATTCTAATACTCACTTTTAGGTGGCCAAGAATTACTGTGAAAGGAATTCCAATTTTCTCCTTCATATACCATTTCAAAGGTTATTATAATGAGCTGCTGGTGAGAATGAATGACTTCTCTTGTTCTTGATTTTTCTGTTTATCAAAATGATTATAGTATTTTAGGGCCTTTTTCAATAATAAACCTTCCAAGAGAATATCCATAGCTTGTTATTATGCATGCAAGTCTTTAAGTCCTGACCATCTTATCCCAAGTTGCCTATTTACACTCTTGATGAAACACTGATTAGCTCTGATTAGCTAATGGATCTCTGATTAAAATGTCTAATTAAGAAAGTAAGTTATTTTATTCATGCAGTCAAATTCATTTCCTCCCACAAAACCAACATGAAATAGCTGTACATACTGTGTAAGTACTTGATTCTTGAAGATGCACAGTGTTTCCCAAGCAGTGAAAATTCAGAGTATCTAAGTTAATTTCATACAGTATTAAAATATATGTAAGCTTATATATAAAGCTTATAAGCTTATATAGCTTATACTTGCCAACGAGACACCCATCTACAAGAAGGGCAGGATGGAGGATCCGGGGAACTACAGGCCTGTCAGCCTGACCTTGGTTCCGGGGAAGGTTATGGAACAGTTCATCTTGGGGGTGATCACGTGGCAAGTGCAGGACAACAGGGGGATCAGGCCCAGCCAACATGGCTTCATGAAGGGCAAGTCCTGTTTAACCAACCTGAACTCCTTCTACGATCAGGTGACCTGCCTAGTGGATGAGGGAAGAGTGGTGGATGTTGTCTACCTGGACTTCAGTAAGGCATTTGACACTGTTTCCCACAGCA
>JAAGNO010009347.1:38875-101243 GCA_033439905.1 Ceryle rudis | reverse complement strand
GGGGTGGGGGGGGGTAGGGTGGGGGAATCTACAGACAAGGTAACTAATGTGAAAGGCACTTCCATAGGACTCAAGGCTATTATTAAGTCCGTCAAAGTACTTGGGCACTTAGAGTACATGCCTGTGAGGGCACTTTTGACCAAGGCTGGAGTGACCTGAAAATCCTACAGAGGCTTCAGGGTATGGTTGGTACACTGCTGCTCAGCCACATCGGCAGCAAGGCTGCTTAGGGCACCACCAGAAAGAGAAGGCTTTGGAAGATTCCACCTTTATGATTACATTTGGTAGTATGCAGGTACTACTTACACTGTATGTACCACCTACTCCGGTAAGTTATGGCCAAGCAGTACAGATACCCTGATGAACTACAGATTCAACAGTGAAAATTAAAAAGTATTGTTGCAAACCTGTTCGAGGTATTAAACCATAGTTAAATTGGTTCTTAGACAGCTCCAAGTTACTGCTGCAGCCATTGTACTCACATAATTTTTTATTTGCTTCTTTTGCAGATAGTACACAATAACATAGGGGAGAAGAGGGTAAATTTTTCAGCTTAAATGCACCCAGAAGCTCCACTGCCAAAAAGCTCCTAGGCAGCAAAGGAAGGAAAACTACTGATGCCATCTTAGCTCACACAGAAAAAAAAAAAAGAAGAAACCACAGCCACCCTAATATTATTACAGAATTATTCTGTTCATTGTTATGTACAGCAAAACAAAATATAACACATATGGGATATGATTTACAGTCTTAGAAAAATCTCAAGATTTCTCTTACTCATCATGCAACGAGTGTGGTTTCCAACGTCAACATTATTGCATTAAGTGCCTTTAGCTAATGTCTATGGTGGCACTTTATTACACTTTTGTTATCAGTGGCCTACCTGCAAAGAAATAGTGACAACAGAGTTTAATGTAATGGAAATATTGCCAGTGATGAAGAGACATCATCTGATTTCAGCTGCAGACAAACTGTCATCAAACAAAAGAGTGAAAATGTGCTGATGCTTTCTGAAATTTGAAAGAATGTCAGGAAGATTACAATGAATTGTAGAGACAGAAGTAAACAGAGCAGGAAACTCAAGGAAGTCATGAAAGAGAATTCATAAAGAGAAAGTGACAGAGAAGATAGGACTGTGCTGAAAGTTTTATCAAACATTCAAAGCAAAATAATAGTCCAGAGCCAAGAAAAAGGTCAAATCCGCCATAGTTAGAAGAAGTTACTTTACAAGTATACAAATGGAGACTTCCATGAAAAAAGAATGGCAGAGTTTGGTCCGGATTATTTACATCTGCTTCAGAAGAGCTATTCTAAATGACTTGACCCCATCTGGTTTCTCTGTACCTATACATTTCAACATTATCATCTGGGAGATAAGTTTTAAGATATCCTTGGCAGTGTTAGGTTTACAGTTGGATTTGATTTTAAAGTTATTTTTCAACCTAAATGATTTTATGATAAAGGTGATTAACAGTGGGTTTTGCCTTCACTACACATAAGTATGGTATGCAGATACCAGTCCTTTAGACTACTTGATCTGTAACCATATGGGACAGCAGGGTGTATATTATTTTAACTCAACCGGTATAAAAGACTGACGTTTTCCAGCTTGATTCTACTGAAGTTTTTGGGGTGGTAATTAATGCTTGATTATTCAACATAATTTCAACAAGACTGCAAAATTATTACATGTGGGGAATTTCGTATTTGTGCTTAGAAGGGATGAGCTGCCCAAACACAAAAATGATGATGATCAGGTTAATACTACCAAACCATGCAAATCTTGAAATGCTATCCTTGTGCCCTGATGTGTGTGTGTATCTATATTAACAAAAGGGTTATATACAAGGAATCCAACCTGCTCTGCTCAGCACTGCTCCTGCATCATTATCCCTGTATCCAATAGAATACCACCTTCAAGAAATCCATCAATCAGCTAGAGAGAACCCAGAAGAAGGCAAGAAGAATAATGAGGGCTACAAAATGTCCTATAAGGAAGGTTTGAATGAATTGTAGCTACTTAGCTGGGAGGCAAGACAGCTAGAGGGACACAGAGCAGTTTTGTAATATGCAAAGTCTCCCTGTAAGGCTAAGAGATTAATCTGTTTTTTCATGTCCATTGCAAGAAGGCTGAGGAATAACAGACTTAAATTGCATCTAGGGAGATCTGGGCTAGAGATCAAGAGAGAAGTATTTTCAGCATTAAGCCTTGTGATAGATTTCCTAATAGAACTGTAGAAATCTCCATTACTAGCATATTTTGAAAGCACATTATACAAACATGTCAGGAAATATTCAAACTTAATTGGTCCCGTTTGGGGAAGAGGAATTGGCTAGATCAGACTTTTCCTACTTCACTTCTACGACCAGAGCCACAGGCCCCTGCAACAGTAACCTGAAAAGCCAGAGGGGAACTCATCAGTTAGATGTAAAGCACTGGCCAAATTATCTCAGCTGTGCCAGACCAGAGAAAACAATCTTGTTTTCTACAGTTTTCAGGTAAGGGGAAGTTGGAGTGGTAGAAACAGAGAATTTCAACTTTTAGGTATACGTCCAAGCAATACAGCTTAAAATTTAAATTCTAATCTAAAAACATGAATCTAAAGAATCAGGTGGAAATTGCTTTAGATTAAACCAATTTAGGGAACCTTTTGGCATCCTACCTGGCATAGCAGTTAAAAAGAAGTTAAAAACCCACAACCAACCAACTTATCTAGATGTTTACTTGCAAGTAACCTTTTTGTAGGAAAAGTAAAGCATATTGCAGCATATCCCCACCCCTCCTCTACCAGGCCTTTCCCCATTCCCACCAGCAGGACAGAAGCTTGCACAAGCTCCGAGGACACTGCCAGTCCTTGAAAGCAGTAAATATTTCTTTGGATATAAAGATCCAGGCAGCAGTGAGATGGAGCAACCATTAATTACTGTGCAATCTGGATAAAACACCCCTCGAGTTTTAATTAAAAAAAAAAGGTGCTTTCAAAAAATATTAATGTGCATCACTAGAGGGTCATTTTAGATAAGTGTTTCCTGGATTTCTGTGTGTAATCATCACACTTCTGTTGTTCTTGCCTCAGTCTAAAGTAGTTCACGGCTACTAAGACTGCCTTCATATTAACATTAACAGCTTCTTCTTTGCTTTCACACAAAAATATGAAAATTTCCCCATGACTTCTCTTGGTGCAGCTTGTAATAGAATTGCATCTGGAAACACTATACCATATTCTTATACTACTTTTACAGCAGGAAATGCTAAGTACTTTGGCTCACTTACAAATTCCTCAATTCACCAAGATATAATCGAGCTGTGATTCATGCCTTTGCTAAATCTATGCAAGTTTGGGGCATGATTATTAACATCACATTAAACCCTAGAACTAAAAAGATTAGCAAACAGATTTTTTTTTTCCTGGACATTTATGCTTAGCAGATAAATTACACTGTCAAAATGTTTAAGGAAAACAAAGCACAATTATGACAGAAATTGTTTTATTTTACAAACTTCTCTGCTTTTAAAAGTTTAGCAATTGTTATGTGACAAAATATAGCACAATTTCAACATTTGGTTTTTGTTGCAACAGCACAAGCCCAGCATAAAATACTATTAAGTGTTTAGTTCAGGAATTTATGGTGTTATTCCTTAATTTCAATATAATTTCACACTCAGGATGTCATAAGCCTCTGTAGTAACATATAGTGGCATAAATAGGCCACTGTATGTCACCTAGTAATTGCTGTGGAACCTATCATATGTCCTTGAACTACAAATGTTGGGCCATAATTGGACCCATTGACTTATTTTCAAATTTAAGTTCTGCTTAGCTTCAGATTATAACTACTGCCTTTTCTTATGACTTTTTCTGCTAACTGAAATCATATATATGTGTTGGAAAGAATCAGCTATGATCAAATGATGGCCTCTTACTGCTAGACAAATTTGGTTTTTTCCTCATTCTAGGATACTGCAAATTGTCTAAGGAGAGGAGAGGAAAAACTGCTTGCCAGAGTAGAAGAGGTGAGCTAAACTGGTAACAGCACATGCTATTGACTTTAGCAAAATCCTGAAGTGTAAACAGCAACAGGATTTATCCTGTGACTGCAGGATATTGTCACTGCAGCCTCTCAGGAACCTCTCCTGCAAATTTCCAGAGGAATTCAAGAGAAGCAGGAAAGTCTGGCAAGAAATAACAACTTCAACATTCTTAATGGCCAATTTGGTGATGAAGGTATCTTGCCAGGCCAGTTGATGGAGGCAGTGTCCACCCTTTAAAATAGTTTTAATTTGGTTTAATTTCTTTTTAATGTCCTTTCTCAGCAAGATCAGTGCAGATAATCATGCTGGATAAATTGTGGTTCATGAAAATATTATACTCTAAGCATCTTCCTTCACTAGAAATCAATGTTGATATGATGGTACAAGTAATCTGGCTAAAAACAGAGTCTGTTTCTTTTATCATCATTCATTTTATCACATGCATAAAACAAATGAAAAAAAAGAACATATTTATCTCTAAAGCAAATAAGGAAACCTGCCTTATTAATAGTGCCATGAGGTTTGTAATATATCTTATGTTTCTGTTATTTATTATACAAGTAAATCCTACTACTTACAAAATAAATACTTAAAAAGCATCAGTGCTTCTAGTCACTAATCACTCATACCTAAGAGGTTTCTTGTGGCAATTGATTCTCTTGGTAGTTATTCACTAGAATATTTTCAGATCCAGCACGCTTAAATGTTTTTGGCAAAGAACAAAAGAGCTAAAAATACTTTTTTGTTTGGTTTCTTTTTCAGAATACTGTAACATCAAAAGCACACAGATTTTGCTATCTGGTAGTAGGAACAGTTCAAGGCTCACTCCTAAGCAGGCAAAATGATACTACATTCAGCTTTTCAGCATGGTGAGGTGCAGGAATATAATTCACTTTCACTTTAAAACAACTCCAAGATAATAGGGCTAGTTCAGCATGACAAGCCAGAATTACTGAGATGAACCTGGAGAGACACAGAAGCACACTTTCTGAATGCTGGACACGAGCAGCCAGATATCATTGCTAACCACAGGTGAGCAGGAGAGGGAGGCCATGCCCAGAGGGGTCTGCAGGCTCAAGCACAGCTCTTGGGGACTGGAGTCTGGCAGGGACAGAGCAGGAGGCACAGGGTCTGGCATTAAGTAGTTGTTGTTAGCTAGTTAAAGATGAAGCACGTAACATCACAAATGGACTACTGAAACAGCAAGCCTAAAATCACCCCAGAAGGTTTTTTTCTGTCAGAGCTCGCTGTTGAATCATCCTGGCTTTCACAAAACCTGAATGAACACATTCACTCCTCTCAATAGCTCATTCCTGGTAATACCAACAAGCCTAATGCTCAAAGATTCAACATTTTATTGGAATGAATTTCACCATGATAGCGATGGAACAATTGAAGTACAGCACCTAACAAACAAAGAATTACTAGGACTATAATGCCTAGATTAGTGTTTATAAGACTTCAAAAAGACAAAGCTAAGCAAAAGTCCCAACCTGAGTAGTCTGCAGTTATCTAACAGCCTGCTGCATTAAGAAGAGAACAACACTTTTTCCTACACGCTCACCTGGTTAAATCTGTTTTTAAACTAAAACATATTAAGTAAAAATTGCAAGCAATGCAAAATACTAACCTGCATAATCACTTCCTAGACAGACTGAAGCAGAAAGAGTCAAAACCTACCAGGCAGCAGGTGAAGGCAGAAGTCATTAACAAATTAGCAGGGAGAGATAATTTATTTTAATTGGAGACAGATAAGGGAAATTTCCAGCTATCCTTTTTCTCCTAGTCAGTTTGCCAATCTCAACCTCAGCCCTGTTCATCATGATAATGGTTTTGATGCTTTGCAACTGTGAATATGACAAAATATTTTCATAGCTGTTTTCTTCTACAAATATTATGTCAGAAAGGACAAAACAGAAAATCAACAATTTCTTGCTTCGTTTATCACAATCGTCCTGTTAGCCACAGGGCTCAGTTTAATTACAGTTGTGAGCATTGGGTCAGATGATTTCTTGCCTCTGATAAGTTAGTAATTGTTAATATCCTCCTTGATCCACTGCTATCATTAGCAAAAGCACACAGCACTGAACCTGACACGATCTCTAACGCTTACCCAAAGAAACACCAAGAAAGAGATTTATCATTGAGGTTCTTTGTTTGTTTTAAAAATAATGGCTGTAACCCATAAGACTGACCCAATTAACTTTCTGAGAGTAGCTCCTTAAGCTGTTGATTAACAAATACACATCAGTCTCTATGATTGTTGCAGTAGCAGGCAGTAGTAGAATGAGCAGAAGAGATAATTTGAGATGCTTTCTAGTTTATCTATTTAAGGCAATCTAAACATCGTTGCTTGTGGCAGGGAGTATGCTACAGAACATGTCAAAACAAGAACTGCAAGTGCCATTTAATCACTGTTTTTTCTGCTTTCAATTATTTAGAGTTGAGGTAGAGCCTTTAGTTTCTGCAGGCAAATAACAGTAAAACTCTGAACCACTAATACATTAATTTCCTCTCTACTGGAAATAATCTTCACACCTGCCATGGTTCAATGTACATGCCATGCTTTAATCATGCTGGAGCAAACAACATGCAGTTTGCTATACTGATGAATGTGAATGAAGCACACACAAGCACATAGTATGGTAACTGTTTAAGGGCTATAGAAACACAGATCTACTACAAGTTCTTTTGATCAGGTATGGCTGTAACAGTTTTAGTCTAGTTGTAGGGAAAATTTGCAGCTATGTATTGTTAGAGAAAAAAATACTGCGCTTCATCACTGTATTGCTGATCATTCTTACTTTAAAAGTATAAAAAGTTATAACTGTGATTATGATGTTATGATTAGGAGGTGTTATTACCCTCTATTATCACTTTAAATGAGTATTGCTAAGAATAGAACTCAGTTTAAGAAGCTTATTCTGATAGTATAATACAATTATATAAAATAAAATTATGGCCATTTTAGCACAGTTCTGGGGGAATAAAATAGGATTGGCATGTCTCTATTTCTGACAATAAAAAATAGGTTTGTGAGACAGTTTTAAACAAGAGAATGTATCTGGAGGAAATAAACTTTAGTGTGCATGTATCTCATACCTCTTATAATGTATCATTATTGTATAAACAAATGTAGGAGACTGTAGCTCTCTCAGATGTCCAGAGGCCCTCCTGGACATACATTTGAACATTAAATGCAACAGATAATTCAAAGTAGATATTTATATAAAAGTGCATTTAAAAAGTGTAATGTTTCCCTGAACAAATTCACTGATCCCACAATAGAAATCCTTAAACAAGTTTGGGTTATTTTCATTATTTAATTATTTAATCTGTAAAATTACTCAATCTATATACACATATATGTTATTTTTGTAAACTATACTTATTGTACTACTCATCATAATTAACAGAGGTAATTCTGTTACTTGCCTTAAAGATTATGTAAAAAAAAAAAAAAGTTTAAATATTAATTTTTTTTTATCACAGATATTATTTGGAACACAATCTGAAAAACAAGTATTTGGAACTATTTTGGAAACCAGGGCTTGACTTTTCTAAAATCCTAGAATACTTCATGCTTGAATGTGTTTATTGCCTAGTTTATAAACATCTTACACATAATACTTAAAATGCTAATGTTAATGCATAATGTTAATGTGCATTGTTATTAATCCATTACTATCAGAACGGCTACAGAATTCATGCTGAACTGTTACATAGTTATCGCTTAAAAATAAAAAAAACCCCAACTTTTAGATTGTCTTCTTCACATCATTATTATTTTCTTTTAGTTATCTCTTAAAGCATGAAAGTTTTAGTGTTAAAAAAGTTAACCCTAGAATTACAGAAATACTGCTTTTTGTACTTTTTCTCTTGTTATCTGCCAGTTGTTCACTTATTCATTTTATATTTTACATTATTATTTTATTAATTCCTCAGCTCTACCTCTTTCCTCATATTTTAGCATATCTGAAACTCCATAAGATATGCTTTCTGGATATATGATGATTTGGATCTTTTCTACAATCCTTTTTCATTTTCTTTATGTAAAGGAAAAGAAAAGACTTTTGAAAGTCTTTCATTCATATTTCAAATCTCATTAGATAGTTACAAGCATATCATGGGGTAAAAGAGTGTATGCTTTAGATCATATAATACAAAATAAATTCTAGAAATAAACTGCAAGTAAAGCTAGAGAAGGATACATGGCCTAAAATTATTTTCCAGTTTATTAATGTGTGAAATGAGGCAAACCTTTAAAAGATCTCAGAAACCTGTGCCTGAAGCCAAGTCACATTCCAGACAAATAGGACATCAAAGTAGACCCAAAATGATAAAATCTTCATGCACTCTAGAAATGATGGTTCCCTCCCTTGCTGCATAAGAACATTAAGTTTCTATTTACTCAATTAATTCCCAGTCACACCCTTTGATGAAGTTTGACAGTTAATCTTCATGGCACACACATGTTCAGCTGGGTTTTGTGAGTACAGTCCCACTGTGGAGCCCCATAAATGGGGACTCTATACAGCATGGTTCAAATGGGCTGTAGCAAAGAATGGAATGGCAGAACGCAGTTCCCCTTTTTGCATTCCCCCCGTCTTGGATTTAAACTCTTCCTTTTTCTGTTATCCTAGGTGCCTGCTGCACCTGTGCAGTGTGGTGCATATTTTTTACTAAATATATATATTGTATATATAGTATGTATACTTGAGAAACAAACCCAAACAAACAAAAAAAAAACAAGGAAGAAAGGAAGGGAAAGGGAAAGGGAAAGGGAAAGGGAAAGGGAAAGGGAAAGGGAAAGGGAAAGGGAAAGGGAGTCAACCACAAACAAACAAACGAATAAAAGAACAAAAAACCCACCAAAACCAACCGACCAACCAAAAAAACCACAACCACCACCATATGCAGGTAGTATAGCATCTACTGCCACCCAGGTAGGAGCAGTGCACCTGTGAATCTTCCCATATATTTTAAAGTATTGCATCATTGTTTAAAGTATTCTATCATGGCTGCAGCCTCAGTAGTTACACTATTAAAATCCAAGAGCAGCTTTCTCTGAAACTGGTCTTTAATAAACATCTGCCACCTCTGTGCAACTTCATTTTCTTTTTTTCATCCAAAATAGGCATATCACAGTTCTCAATCATCAAAATTTCCATTTCAATTCAGTTTTGTCCCATTATAGCCTCTTTTCAGATGTGAACACTTTTTCTTCCCCTAGCATATTCTGATTTCATGCTGTGAAATCCATGTTTCCCAAGGCTTTCTCTGACACTGCCTTCATTGCTGCTAATACTTGTTCACTGTATGTCGATCTGAACTCAACATTTCCATGACTTCAGAAAAGAGGTTATCAGAAAATTCACTCTGGGTTGCACCTTTCCAAGAAGTTACTGGTTTAAGTATAGGCTTTGGTTTTGGTTTAAGATAATGGCATCTAACACTGAAAGCTGCAAGTAAAGAACAAATTATTACTGAGCAGGAAAACTCATAGAATCTGGTTTCCTGTATACAGAAAAAGAAAGAGCCCATGATTATGTGATTTTCATGCATTGTACTGGGTGATCAGTAAGCCAAACAGAAGGTAGAATCTAGAGTTCAGAAGCTACTATAGACTTTCTGTTGGCAAGAGCACTAAATCTCTCCCCTCTCAACAGCCATCTACGAAACTAAGAGCAATTTCATATCTTTGAGATCATCCACTCTGCTGTCATGTCTGGTTGAAAATGTTCAGTAGGCTGAAATGTTACAACATCTTTTAGGAAAAGAGAGGAAAGAGTTAAGACTAAAAGCATTATGGAAATACACAGCTCAGAGTTTGGGCTTCTGGGTTGCCAGTGGGTGCTACCTCCCACCTGGCAAAGAAGCAGTAAAGGTAATGGAGATCATTTGCAGTTAGGGAATGCAGCTGAACTGTAGGGATGGCAAATAGAGCAGCACCCCAGCAGGGAAGAGGGACCACAAATAACAGCTGAGGCTCAAAATAGTTTCCAAGATTCTGCCCAAAACTTGAGCATTTCATAGCTGCTCAAGTTCTCTGACGACAGTGAACCTTAAGGAAAGTAAAACAAAGCAAGATATTTTGATTTGAGGAATTGTCAGCATGAATCCCAAACTAGCATTAAATATGCTTGAGAAGAGGTCTAGAGGAATGTTATAACTCTGGAAAAGAGTTACTGCTAAGAATCCCCTCAACAATAAGCATGTTATGTATCTGCAGTGTGAAAAATAAAACTCCTGAATACTATTTTGAATATTTTCTTGTTCCCATCTGAATGTGATGGTTATTTAGGAGTAAGGTTTACTGATTCCTTTTTGAAAGAAGAGGTTGAAGGCGAGAAGAAATATAGGACTAAAGGCTGAATTGTGCTTGACTTAAGGGAAACCAAAGACAAGTCTCCTACTTTATACATCCTTCTTTATACATCCAAGCTTTTAACCTAGGAAAACCTGGATAAAGGATTTAAGATGCTGCTGTAAAAAGTACTCATTTCCTATTTTCTCTGTTATTGTGCCACATGCCCTTTGGAGACTGAGACAGACAGTTTGTTTTACATAGGCTATCAAGACTAATTACTTTTAGTTGTTATTAATCTGAAACAAATACATTACACTGCCTAAAAGGTAAAATTGTCTCTGCACATTATTAATACTCTACAAAAAAAGGCAGTCAATGGTCCATGTTTTAGATCATTCAGAGATGGTGCACCTCTCAGAAGGACAGTGACACAATATAGACAGTGTAAAATACTCTTAAATTATAAAATTTTGAATGCTTTTCCAAACTTACTTTGCCTTAGGAAAGGCTAGAAGTGGAACTTCTAATATGGTTTGTTGAGTAGCAATGTTAAAACTCCCACTTCCTACTAGTGTTCAGGTGCCAGGCAGAATTGGTCCAGTCAACACAGCATTGGCTCCCCTTCACTCAGCTTATTCTATGTGTCCATTTCCTTCCCAGTCAATCCATATTTTGGTCCATCAATCCACCAATTTTCAGACTACTTCTCAGGCCAGGCATTTACAGGTCTAAAGATCATAGAATCATAGAATGGCTTAGGCTGGAAGGGACCTTAGAGATCATCTAATCCAACCTCCCTGCCATTGGCAGGGACGCCTCTCAATTAGACTAGGTTGTTCAAGGCCTTATCCAACCTGGCCTTGAACACCTCCAGGGAGGTGTCATCCACAGCCCCTCTGGGCAATCTATTCCAGAGTCTCACCACCCTTGTACTGAAGAACTTTTTCCTAAAATCTAATCTAAAACTATTTTTCCCTCATTTTAAACCCATTTTCTTTTGTCCTATCGCTGAACACTCTTGTGAAGAGTCCCTCTCCAAGATACAAACACCTGTGTGAGTATGTAGCAGTGTGAATCATTTCACTGCAGTGATATGATTTGCAGTTTGTCACTGTGTAAGTCTTGGAGTTAAGCTTGTACTGAGTGTTTTCATCTTGAGCAGGTAACTTTACCAGGCCCAAGGGCAAAACTTACAGCTCTTGTCCGTCCCAACATGCACACTCTATGCTGTTTGGTCTGGCAATGAATAAAGGGTGCACAGTACAATGTGAAGCTAGGGACTGTGGCTAGGGAAAAAAAAAAAAACAAAAAAAAACCCCAGCAATTCACACAAAATAAGTATGGGAAACAAAACTTAAAGACTAATTCTGAAGATTATTTAATGATGTAAACAACAAGTTATATTACAATCTTTAAGTCTAATTAAGTTGTGGAATATAGACAGTAAAACTATGTTTGAAATTCAGAAGACTTTCATTTTTATGGAAAAAAAGTAGTATATTCAGCCCTAAGGATGTAACTATAAAAGCCAGGCTTAACTAGCTGATTCCATAATAACATTCCTCCAAGTGTGCATTTTACATATGCACATAAACACCACTTCAATTTTCTGTTTCATAAGACTGAAGTTGCACAAATATAAAAACATTTTTTGGTGTCAGGTAGGATATGAAAAACTTAAAGATCTGCCAGAATAGTGTACAGAAAAGGAAGTTTGCCCTAGAACATCACATGCATGGAGAAAAAGACATTAGGAATGATCTCAGCTGGAGTACAAGGTGTTCACTTTTCCATTGCCTGGTCTGAAAGGGAAGGAAGTGAATCAGTAAATTAATGTAGTATAAAAAGAAAATATAGTCAAGCTTTCTGTGAAAGTTACTGCAAAAAATAAGGAATGTCTGTTGTGTGTTCTGAAACACATCAGAAAATATTGTTCCATTTCAAAGGTAAAAGAGAAAACAAGTATACCTGTTAGTACTTCATGTGGCACTTGAAAATACCACATCTTTATGAGTAATGAAAAAGAAACAAAGCTCTCCCCAGATGCTTATGTTGACATCCTGTGCTGCAGATATAATAGAAACAAGAGTAATTTTTATAATTTTGACAGGTTACAAATCAACAGCATTCTGAGCAACAAATTAGAAGTGTCACAATTCCTGTTTTGTATGTCACTGGCAGTGAGAGCCTAAAGCGAGGCGTATTTTGTGGGCTTCTTTGGTTGTTTATGATGTACCCTGATGAGAAGTAATTGCAGGCCCCACAAATTCTATCACAGCATTTTGTAAAGTGGCTTTCAAAGGCAGACATCACAGGGATCCTCATTTGTCAACTATTCAGAGTTGCTGCCACTTCTCGCACACCTAGGTGAGAAAAGTCTCTGCAGAAGAAGCTACTGAGACAGCAGAAGAAGCCTGCACCATCCTCAAGAGGAGACTCTAGGAAACCAAGAGCACCTCAACCCAAACCTAAGAGAACCTCAGGATGATGAGGAACAGGATGGGAACCTGAGGCAGATTTCACACATGCAGGTTTTTCTCTGTGTTAACTGCATCAGTTATCTATTGTGGTGTTGTCCTGGTTTAAGCCCAACCATCTGGCAACAAAGCACCTTGAAGACAATCACTCCTATCCAAGGAAGTCCCAGGAGTTGGTGTGGCTGGTATTCACTGTGAGGCGCAGGATAACTCACTGCATGGCCCTGTATCTGCAAAGTGCAAGCAGCAGCCCATGCCCAGGAACTGTGTCAGGAAGGTCCTGATCCTGAAGAGCCTATTTTGTCTTTGGGAAAGAAGAAATCCTGCACCTTTTTGCAATCAGATGAAATTTCAGTGGAGCTCATGTTTCACTGAAATTTTGCCTTGGTATTCAGACTAATAGAAGTATTTCAGTGACAGACAGTATTTTTTCACTCTAAAAGTTAAAGGCAGGCAAAAAATATGCAGAAGCTTGTTTGAGCACAAAATAAATAAATAAATATTCTACACTTTCAACTGAGATGGCCTAAATGTCAGAAAAAACAGCTATTAGAATAGGTCCCATGACTCATAAAACTCACACATTTCAGTGACTGGAAGTATGGGCATGGTTGTAACACTAGGCAGGTGGGCTTTTGCTGCTCTGTTGTAAAAGAAATTATGTAGAAACACATTTGATCCTCTCTGGCATTTCAGTTGCTATAATACCACTTCACTGCCATGAGCAAAAAAAATAAAATAATAGTGTTTTGAACCAAAGAAAGTTGTTCAGTTGTGTTGACTAGGAGCTCTTAGGATTTCTAGTTAAAAGGCCATAAAATATAGGACTTAAAAATACCTGCTAAGGTGTTAGATCTAACTCACATTTGCCCTTTGATTTCAGTACAGACCAGGAGATTTTGGCCAGTTTGAGGATGATGAATATTGTAAGCCTTGATATGACCTTTTTAAAATGGAGAATATTTGCCAGAGATTTGTCTTTCAGATTTATGCTTGATCATATTGGTAAGTTAAATGTTAGTCATTTCATTCCAAGTAGGTGAGCATTTCCGTGCATTAATGCAGCTAGCTGGGTGTGAAGTGAATGCAGTGGAACCAGGTTAATGGCATTGCTGACCTGAGAGATCAGAAACTGGCTCTGATACAGGCAACAGCATCTCTGAGACATACTCCATTTACTCAAATTTTAAATGTTAATGCTATGTTATTAGAATGACAGCAGCTGAAATTAAATTTATATTGCTTTAGAGAATGTAAATCTACACACAGATAAAAGTATTCTTAAATGTTAACGCAGTTCCTGAGTCATAATGGCATTTCTTTTCCATTAGTCATAAAAACCTCCCAACAAACAAGCAAAAAAAAAACCCACTGATGAGTATTTGCATGGGTGGATTCATCTGTCTAGCTAATCATACAGAAACTCAGTTTATCTGAGTGTGTGTACATGTGTAAGTATACAAACACATATATATGTACATATGCATATTTGACAAGTATTTATGATGTAACTCTTCAATTAGATGAAAAGCTGTACAAACAAGTAACAATGGCTTGAAATCTTTGCTGTAACCAAATGGGTTACGATGAGGTGGGTAGAAGTTCATATATGCAATGGTTACTATAGTTACAGTATCTCTCTCTGTCCCTTTAATGAGGAACTAATCACTTTGTTCTCTGTCCAAGACATCAATATTTCACTTGTTTGCCTCTTCACCCACACTAGACAGTATTTCTTCCCCAAGGGAAGGCAGAAAAACAGCAAAATTAACCCTTCCAAGCAAAAGACTCCTTGACTGGCTACTCCCTATCCCCTAGGGAAAAGATATAGGATTTTCACAGAAGTGATGAGTTTAATAACGGACAGAAGTCTGCCACACCATAGCAGTAGAAAACATTTCCCCCCTCACCGCAGCTAGCAGAAACCCTAAAAGGCTCCCAAGAAGGTACCTATCTTATATTTCTATTGCCATCTGTCATTGAATTAAATATTGGGGATGGGAAAAAAAAACCTCAAATTTTCAAATATTTAATGAACAGATTGCTACAAGGCCCCAACACTTAGTAGTTCCTAATATTAAAGACACCCACAGGCTCTATATGCACACATGATAGCTTTTCTCCCCCTGTGAAATTATGTCTTACAGTAGTAGGAGATGAATTGTGACCTAAATCCAGGAAGCTATTGAAGGGCTCAAATCCAACAGTTAGAATGCTGTGCTTCTCAAAATATCTGCCAGATGCCTTCCATAACTCCCTTCACAGATCTATCTAGGTCTTTTCTTTAGGTAAAAGAACAAGATTCACGGGCATAAAATTAGGTGCCAAATGCCCTTTTTAGGCACAGCTGTTTTTTTGATATCGTCTCATCCTGTCAAAATCTCACTTGCTGAGCTAGTAGGCAGCCTGAGCAAATGCTCTTTTACACAAGGACTAACAAGGGAAATTTAGGGCTATCAAACTTCACAGTACATTTTACCTCTCTAATGAGTAGGACTCTCCCCCATGAGGTGGAGGAGTTTGTTTTCAAATACCCTCATTCATGGGTGAGAGTCATCTGAAGAATGATAACTGTATTAGAACAATCGGCAACTCACCATTTCATATAACTAAGTAAATGTAGTATCTTAGTTTTTCAGTTTCTATCCTTCTGCACTACAAATATAAATATTAGTGACATCAGTGAGATTTGACAGCATGTTTCATTGAGCATAAGCCCAAGCTAAAATGTAATCAATAGAGGTAAAAGTGATTTAATGCCCCTAAATACCATGTACATCTATTATTTCTTTCAACATTTTCATATGAACTTATAGCCAGGCTTAATGTTGAAGAAAAAGGGCTATATAAAGGCTCATCATAGACCTTTCCTCAGCTTAACCAACAAGCTGAAATTATCCATACTTGGTCTTTGTCTCAAGAAAATAAGGTATAAATTCACCAAGGATTCAAGTCTGTGTGAATATCTACGTTTGTCTGTGTGTGCTCTTCCTCTTTTTAATCTATTGCCACTTATCAGACAAATTTGACAGAGTTAAACATATTGTCATAAATATCATAAAGATGTTGAGAGATGTCTTGTCTTTTAAACCTTAAACACATTCTTAATAGCTTTATATTCTTAAGTATATTGTAGTATTTTTAGTAGCTTCACGAAGATACTAAGTTTTGTGAATAGAGGTGGCCAGAAAGAGGAAAAAAGATATGCAAGTGCTAAAGTACAAGTTCTGTTGTGATTTCAATCCATCTGCATTAGAGAATCCAGATACAAAACACCAAAAATGGGTTTCAGTAGCTTCAGCAATGAGCAACATTTTACGTCATTCTAAAAAGCTAACAAAAATAGAATAGTTTTATTATTTTATATTTGAGACGGGGAAAGTGTGGCTATCAGTTTAGCAAAGGTTTTTGACTTCTCTCAACAAATCCTTTATTATTTGGAGGACTAAATTAAATTTTAGCATGTTAGTTCTCAGACATAAGAAATGCCATCATAAACCCTGACAAAAATATGAATGAACGGTCATTGCAGAAAGTCACTGCAGCCTATGGGGATTTTTACATCATTTGGGAACAGCATCATAGAAGAGAGCTTCAGGACAGGAGACAGAACTAATAGCTTCTCTTTTGTTTTATGTTCAGCCTCCCTATTCTTTGTTAAAAACCAACCAAACAAAACACCTCCTCAATACCACACGTAACTAATATATGTATGTTAACATTGCTGAGAGTAAACGTGAGGTTACACAGTTCAATCTGGAGGCCTGCAGTCTAGGTGCTGAGTGGTCCATCTTGGACTGATAATTAAGATATATACATAAAGGATATCATAAATGCTGATAGAAACTGAGTTGGGGAAACACTAGTGCTAGACCTTTGGAGTTTTCTCCTAGTTTTTTTTTAATTTGTAAATGGCCAACTTACACAACAGTGAAAGGGAAGAACGTAGCTGATGAGAAAGAAATACTGGAGATAACTAAGGCAACTTTGCTCTTTGTAGAAATGTTTTCCTAAAGGATCATTTTCCCTTGTTAGCTAAGATCTTTCTATTTAGCAAATAAAAAAATAAGACAAAAGCATTTTTAAGACCATGTGATACATTCATATTAGCCAAAGAGTGATAGACAATTGCATAAGCAGAAAAAGAAACCTTTTTTTTAAGAAAATTATAGCACCATTAATTCCTGAAAAGGTTATTGTCTTTGAATATGCTCTTCCTTGTTCAAAGGCCCTCACTGATAGCTGCAATTACTTAAAACAATAGTAATTATGTTCCGTAGACATTGACACAGATAATGAACATGTTGATAAGTAGGTGGCATCATCCTATCATAGGATTAGGCTTTCTCTACCTAGTGAATTAGAACTACATTTGTTTCTACAGCAAGATCTAAATTGTACCTGCTATTATACCTGTTTCTCTGAATTTCAATTATGTAAGACTATAAAGTCTAAACTGTGATAACAGAGTTATTTTTGCTAGATACTGCTTACACAAATTCCCTGCATTGGGAAGACGACACTTCTGAAAGCAACTAACAAGGCAGCTACTAAATTTCCCTCCGAGCTGTAAAATAGTTTATAAGACCAGCAGTTGTCTATTTGCATATGAAAGACAAAAAGCAACAATTAAAATAATCTCCAGAAGATAAATTATTTCATCATTGTAGTTCTACATATAATTTGTCATATCATATTAGTTTTCCTTGCTGAAATACTATGCACAGCATAACCATTTCTTCCCAATGCATCCTTCTGCGAGGCAAGTGAACAAATTGTATATTTTAAACACTTCTGCTCTACTTAAAATAAAAAGTGGGTCACTGGGTTTGCAGATAATTTAGCTTAATTCTCAATTGTCATGTACTTCTTGTTGTCAGGGTGAACAATAAATGCGACTAAAGCAAATGGTGCTATCCTATCACAGGCACTATCAAACAAGCATTACATGTCAGGGGAGTGGGGACAGCAAAACCAGCTCACACCTCAAATGGCCCCACTAATAGCCTAGCAGATTAACACAAATCACAGGCACATGCAGACCCCTTCTTTCCTGCCCTGGTGAAAGGACTGTTAGCACAGCTAATCACCACAGCTAAAGTAATCCATTTCAAATTCCAGCATTCCAGATCTTCTGCCAGGAGGGCCAGGCTGCTGAGGGACAGGACGACCTCCTCCTCTGTGCCTCTCCTACCCACAAGGACATCGACTTTCCCAGTGGGGCAGTTAACAAAAGCTGGTAGCATCACACTTGGCTCATATTAAGACCAGTAATTTTTTAAAAATCAGGTGCCTTCCATATCTGCAAATTCTCAGCCTGGGCGTTAGTGAGGTATGAAGTAATGGGAGAATCAAATTGCATGTTCCCTTTCTCCTAACACACTTCATCAGAAAACATCTGCTTCTCATGGAGGAAAATGGGAATAGATACTAACCTAAAATATTTTCTGTAGTAGAAATCAACAGGAATAGTCTTTGCTCCAGTTATGACCATCCCTATTAAGACCAGGTGATTCTTCTCACCTTATTCCTGTACCCAATGGCCAGGTGAAAGAGAGATCCTGCCTCAGGGTAGGACAGTTTATCAGGAAGTTCTAAACTCAACAATCTCAGCAATACCAAAACAAAAGAGGAGACAATTATCTCAGCAAAAGTCAACAGACAGCAGCTTCTTGAAGTGAACCACTTCGCATTCAAATTGAAATAACAAACGAGCTAAAATATGCAAGTAATAATATTCTACTACTAATAAAACAGAGTGAAAGTGAATTTGGCTAGAAAATACCCCCTGGGTATCTTCACTTGCCTTTCAAACAGTGCAGAGTGAGGTCTCAGGAGCTTCAAGGTAAGCAATCCCAAACAACACCCACCAAGTCAGCTTCACTAGAAGCAGCACCTGCAGTGAAAGTGAGCACCAGCACAGAAACAAGCATCTAATATGGAGGGCAACTAAAAACTGAGACCCTCATGCTAAAGTAACTTTCTCCATTAAGATAGAGAAGTGTGAGCCACAATATCTGAGACTGAAAATTCATTCATAAATTTCATTTAGGCTGAAAAAGACCCTTAGGATCATTGAGTCAAACTATAAACCTAACACTACCAAGTCCACCACTAAGCCATGTCCCTGAGTGCCACATTTACACATACCTCCAGGGGCAGTGACTCAACCATTTCCCTGAGAAGCCTGCTCCCAAGCTTGCAACCCTTTCAGTGAATAAATTTTTCTCACTATCTAACCTATACCTTTCCTGGTGCAACTTGAGGCCATTTCCTGACATCGTATCACTTGCTATTTGGGAGTAGAAACTGAAACACACCTCATTACAACCTCCCTGTAGAGAGTGACAAGGTTTCCCTTCAGCCTCCTTTTTTCCAAACTAAACAACTCCAGTTTCCCAGCCACTCATAAGACTTGGTCACTAGACCATTCACCAGCTTTGTTGCCTTTCTTTGGACACGCTTCAGTGTCTCAATGTCTTTGCTGTAGCAAGGAGCCCAACACTGAACACAGTATTCTAGCTGCAGCCTCACCAGTGCTGAGTACAGGTGGATGATCATTTGCCTAGTCCTGCTGGCCACTCTATTTCTACTAAAGGCTGTTGGCCTTCTTGGCCACCCAGGCACACTGCTGGCTTGTATTCTGCCAGCTGTCCACCAAGACACCCAGGTCCTTTTCTGCCAGACAGCTTTCTACCCACTCTTCCCAAGCCTGTAGCATCCCACGGGGTTGTTGTAGCCCAACTGCATGACATGGCACTTGGCCTTGTTGAAGCTCATACAACTGACCTCAGCCCATCAATCCAGCCTGCCCACATCCCTCTGTAGAGCCTTTCTACCCTCGAGCAGATCAACACTCCCATCCAACTTGGTGTTGTCTGCAAACTTACTGAGGATGCACTCATCCAGATGATTCATAAGGTTATTAAACACCATTTGTGACTGGCTGCCAACTGGATTTACCTCAGTTCACCACCACATTCTGGGGCCAGCCATCCAAACATTTTTTTTACTCAGCTTCTCCAGGAGAATGCTGTGGGAAACAGTATCAAAACATGTGCACAGGGCTGGCAGACACAGTCCAGGATCTACCATACAGCCCCACTGTTTTGAAGAAGAGGTACTTACAAGCCACAGGGGTGTTTAAAACTTCTAAAATGGTTGTAGGCACTTGTATACAGGTAGCTGAATCCCTATCCTGAAGTTAAACAAAGATGAGCATGAGCAAGTGCAGGATGAGGGGTGAGATCTTAGTCTCCCAGCATTATGTGCCATTTCCAAAACCAGAAGATACTAGTTTTGGAAACAGGAGAAGGAAATTCCCATTCCTGTATGTGTCCCATAAAAATGGGAATGGTACTGGGTACACAATGGAATATAGTAATTATTTTCTAAATGAGAAGGCTGAGATAAAGAATTTAAGTTTGTATTCAAAAATTAAATCCTCACTAGCACTGCCTAATATTTGTGGGAATATCTAGTTTTACTAGAAAAGGCTGTATTAATATTAGCAAAAAATAATTAAATTCCACTGTATTGGTTAACTTCTCATTTCTAAGCATAAAAAGGAACAACAACAATAACAAAAATCTGTGAGAAGGAATTTGGATTTAAAACTTCCTGTGAGGTCATTTGGGTTTGTTTGGGTTTTTTTTTTTTTTTTTTTGCAAATGCATATACATCTTTATACAAAGCCAGTAGAAGTGGTAACTTAGACTGTATCAGAACAACAGTATTTTACTGGTTTTGAGGTTATTGCCCTCTGAGTGTTCTATGAGGTCTTCTTTCTGTGATGTCAATATAGTGTAGGACAGTGATAAACTGGGCAGCTATTAAGCTATATTGTAGCTTCTTAGGCTCTTTATTTTTTGCAACCTTGAATATAGCAAGAGGCTATGCATAATATTGTAAAACTGAGGTAAGGGTAGTAAAGAGCTGCTAGTATAATAAAGATGGTTTCATAACTCTACCCTTTCAACAGCTCTGAAAAGATGAAAAAAAGACAAACAAAGCAAAACATGAAGTTCTTCCATGCTTGGCAGAATTTGAAATTAACTGCTGTCATTCCTTTATTGACTCAGCACCTTCACACAATGCTCTTAGTTCAGCCTCAGCTTGTAAATATGTAATTGGCTCTTTACATATGCAGTATTTTTCTAAATGGCTTTATTTTTATAGCAGAGAATTCTTACAGCATCTTCAGTGCTTACTTTTTCATTCAACAGTCCTTTTTTAAAAAATTTCTTCTTATTTTCATCAGGGTTTAATATCAATTAAATTTCTCTTTCAGATGAGGGCAAACAAGTTTATCTTTTACACAAAGGTCCATCAACTCTCCAAAATGTCTTTTAAATTTAATTAATTAAAGAGTTTTTACACTGAAATCGTAATTAAAGAAGTTGCTTTCGTTTAGAAAGATGGCTCCTGCTGTGAGGAAATTGCTTGGTCATTGCAAGACTGTCAATCCAAATGACCATAGATATTCTCAGATCATTTCTTACATTGGACCACACCTGGAGTGTCTTCTTAAATCGATAGACTATATATACACCATCTTACTTTTCAAATGTGTCCTGGTTTGGGTGAGAACAGAGCTGGTTCTGTTCAGTGATTTTACTTTTCAGCTCAGTTCTTCTAACTAACTGCACTGTCTGAAGCCAGCAGCCTGTTCTCACAGGCAGTGTCTGCTGCTGGCAGTGATAACACCCCATGGTTAGAGTTACTACCAAGGGTTGGTGTGCAGACTAAGACCACTGCTGGATCTTGTGCACCACATTGGGGGTGCAGGAAAGTGAAAGGCTGCACCTGCAAGGAGGAGTGAACAGGGCAGGTGACTCCAAACTGACCCACCAGGTGTTCCATTCCATATATCTCATATTCGGTACAAAGCAGAGGGATCTGGAGGGTCTCACTTGCTCGCTCGCTCTCTCTCTGGGGGCTCCTGGGCTCTTCTCCCGTCTTGGACTGCTTTGCCAGCTTTGCTCGGCTTGGCTCAGGTCCTCTTTTGGTTGCTTCCTCAGAACATCAGGAAGGACTCTGCCCGTTCTGCCTTCGATCGCAGTCAGTGTGTTCCTGAATCTGGTACCAGAATCCAGCTCCTGAACACAGGTCCCGTCTGCTGCAGGGCCCAGTCTGGAATCCCCCCGTGCCTGTTCCACAGCATCAGTGGTGACAGTGATGTAATTACCATCCAGGGGGGTTGGGTTCAATACTGGTTTTGTATATATTTGTACATATTCTAGTTTTATTATTATTTTTCATTGTCATGAAAGCTGTTCTAGTTTCCTTTTCTACTTGCTAAGTCTCTGTCCCTTATTCCCTTTCTCTTCCCCTTTGGGGAGGGAGGGGGTTTAACAGAGAGTGTCTGTTATAGGTCTAAGGGGCCATCCTGACCCTAAACCCTGACAAAACATAATGTTGAAAGTGAATTTTCTGGTGGTTTATTTTAGGACAAATAACATTTGCACATCAAGAGACTTGGCTAAAGGATTTAGATGTGACCTTAATTGCCTTAAAAAGAAGAATATCTGAGAAAGCAATTCCATCACCTTGCAGTTGTGCATCTTTCTTAAAATTTAGAGATCCTAGACAAGAAATTACTTTAGATAAGAAAATTATTTTCATCTCTGTAAAAGGGTTTAAACTAAGGTCATAGTCACCTCCAGAGACTGTCAGAGGTTAAACGCTGCTCCACCTCACATGTAGATGACAGTGAAGTTTGTGTCAGTGGAGTAGCTTTTGTTTAGACAAGGAAGCCTCTGATTCTCCTATAAAGGCAAGCTAAAAAAAAATGTTGTGATCTAATTACAGATGCTGCATGAGTTCTGGAGCTGTCCTGGTTTAGGTGTCTGCCAGAAAAGGGCTATTCTGTATTGCTGGTTTTGATGTGGATGCTTCACTAAATCTCATCTTAATCATCTTGACAAAATCCTGACTCATTTCATCCAGATTCTTAGGAAGCCACAAACGGTATTATCTCAGGAAAAAAGCCAAATGCTCAGAATGAAAGTACATCAGCAAAGCATAGAGAAGAAATACTTCTAGCTAGGAACATATATCTGCACCTAGTTATCAGGATTAGTGCTGTATCCTTAGGAGCAATTTAACATGACTGTATATTTTTACTAAATTGAACACATGAATTTTAATGATATACCACTGTCAAGTAGTATGAAAAGAGATATGAGGGAAGTGTACATTAGAAAATATTTTCACAAGGAACCCTAAGATTACCCACTACAGCTTCTTTCACTAACATTAATTAGCTTGGAATTGCAGGAGCAATAAAAGACCAATTTCCTGACAATGTCATTATTTCAGTCTGAAAAACATATTTGTCAAGTATAGAAAAGAACATATCGTCTGATATTCAGAGAAGTGTTACTTTCCCTAGGTGCAAAATAATTAAAAGGTGATTAGGGTATTGCTTCTCTGAAATAAGAGAAGTATGGACAACTGGCTTTCCACAGGTAGTCTTCTGTACTATTTACATCTGCTCAATGTGAGTATAAATTAGTACCCCTAGTACAAGCAACAAACTGTAATGTAATAGCATTTGACATCCATCTGACATTTTTCACACATAATGGAAAAATAAAGCCATTCTATATGTTTCAAGGAATAAGTAATTAAATAATACTATTATTTACTAGCTTTTGTTGAATTCAGATGTTTAAAGAAAGCCACTGTTTACCTTTTGACTGACACATACAGTAACCTTCAGAACAGACATTGAATTGGAATTATTACAAAAAGAATGAAAAGTTATCAAACTCAAGATAAAGTGAACAGAAAGAATCATCAGTCACTTACCTTCTCCTCAACTTAATATTGAATCCCCAATGTATTAGATACTAATTATCAGGTAGCTGTCATCTTCCAGCTTTAATCTGGTGGGGCCACATCAGCAGAGCTTCTGTCATATGAAAGGCTCCGCATTCCCCAAATACACTAGTAGTCTTATTCTGCATCAGCTATGCTTCAACTTCATCTTTTCCCAGTGTAGGCGACCAAAATTAGATGATAGTTCCCCAAGATGAAGTCTGACCACTGTCTCATAGAGTGGTGCTAACAGTCTCTTCTTATACCTAAATGCATTTAAGAATCTAATAGAACAAGGAGAATAAACCATTTGTTTTAGTTTGCTTATTAAAGATCTGAAAAGTTATTATATCAGCTCAACCACCCGAACAGCATCTCTCTAGATAGTACAGCTTTAGAGAAAGAAGCTTTGTGTTTCCATAGTCTGGCACAACATACTCCTGCTCTGAGATGGGTTCCACTGGTACAAATATTTATTAGTCCTGCTTTGATCTGTAATTATCTTTGGGATGCCTAGAATATCAGCTGGTAGGGGCTCTTATCCATTGTAACTTTTTGAACTTTATGATTTGGCTCCATAAGTAGCTTTCTTGGAACTGCAGAATCTGGTCCCCTGAATCCTGAAGCTTGTTACATTAGTCACGCATCAGAATAAAGAAGTAACATCAACAAATGAACTGAACATCAGAAGATGGTTTCAATGGTTGCAAAGATCCTGAGCCTTCAGTCTACGTAACAAACATAAATGAGTTATAGCCTCATGGAGAATGTGTATGTCTGGAATTACACATGATTTTTGAGGAGATGTCCCATGGTGATGTTTCAGCTGATGAACACAGAAATTCCACAGCAAGGTTGAATTTGTACTTGTGTATTTTTAAAAATACCTTAAAGCAGATAAAAGCACTTTAAATTTCCTGAGATCGGAGACTGTAATCTCTTCTTGGTGGATGGTGGTGATGAAGCATAAATTAGTATACCACAGCAATATATGAGCCTATGAGCTTGTCATGAGCCTTTTGTCTTGATGGCTGCTCAAGCAATTACTTAGTAGCACTGAAGATAAGATTAACCAAACTAAATTAGAAAAACACTCATATATTTAACTTCCATTCACCACCAATAATTGCCAGTTAAATTTAAATTTGTTCACATTCTAGATGATAAAGTAAAAATGTCTTTAGTGGAAGTATTTGACTGCTTATCAACTCAACAGGAAAATTGGGCTATTTATGGATTGTTAATGCTCAGACCATCTGAAAAGAAAATCACATATTAATCTTTTACATATTAAGACTTCTACTGTTTGGGTTTTTTTTAAAATATATAAGTCTAAAAAGAAAAAGCTTCAAATAAAAACAGCTACTAAATATGAACAGTTTTATGTGCTATACTGGTTATAAAAAAGTAAAAAACCTCCAAGTGAAGAGACAAGGCCTTTGAATATAATTCTGCAATACTTTAGTTTTAAAAGTTAGGGCTACCCAATGAACAAAAAACAATTTGCAGTCAATATACAGCATGTGATATGACCTGGAGATAAGTAACTTACTTATAAAGCTATAAATACTCAAAAGCTCAGTAGTGGTCTCACCATGAACAGCAAAAAAGGAAGCTCAAATTGCTTATTGTCACAGCGTGGCTTTGATCACATTGTGATTAATCCAAACTTGGTACAATGTGCATGATATAGTTGAAGGAGAACAGCTACAAGCCCAGAAATAAGTTGGAGCTTGCTGACTAGAATCCAGGGCCTTCTCCAGACACCTCAAATATGTGTGCTCTTATTCTTCAAGCAGTGTGCCTGCCTGATCTGTCAGCAGGTTGGATATTGTCTAGTTGTTTTAGAATGGCAGTGGGCCCAACCTAATAAATCCTGCCTTTCAGATTACTGATTAGCCTAGGGTCAGCTATCTGGAGCTACACAGCTTTAGCTTAGAGTTGGCTCACATTCAGCCAGCTTGAAGCCTGGAGAGAGACAGCTTGCTTCTACTTGCAAAACACTAAGTAGATACACCAAAAGCCAAACTATACCCTTCTTTCTTCTCTAGCATCCACAAACCTTTAACTTTGTGCCTGCACAATGGCACAGCTCTAACAGAGGTGGCATCTTACCCATACTCTGTGGCACTGGAGGGTATTTCCTTAGACAGGACAGATCTGCTGAAAGTATTTAACCCTGACTTCCCTCATCCCAGTGGTGTGACTGAACCTTTACATGCAAACCAACCTCTTTCCCCAGAAACAATCTTCTACCATATTATGACAAGGGACACTATCCTATCCAATAGGTGAATCCTAAAAACACCTATCTTTTGGTTTGGGGTTTTTTTTGGTTTTTTTTTACATAAACTTATGCTTAGATGGTACTCGTGAGGATGCTGTGAGGGAAATTGCCCTTCAAATGGATTGGAAACTAATCTGTCAAGACTAGGCAGTGATAAACCGTGCAGAGTTGCAAATGCAATAATCTAGATTCAGCACCTCACTGATGTGTGCTATCTAGAGTTGGTTCACAGTACTGGGATTGTAAGGGGGGTTGTTATTGACTTGCTTACCACCCTTTAGATATCAGCTGTGTCTACCCTTGGTTGTTATGTGCTTTTTTACCAATCAGCTTTCCTCTGTGGTACAGAACATCTCTTGACTTCAGTATATTCCTTTCTGATACCAAATAAGGTAAAGGCTTAGATAAGTAGGAGAAATGAGACCTTCCATGCCCACTGCTGGATGAGAATGCTATGTTGACTGTCATTCTCCACAGGATTTTAGGTACCACATGAACAAATCTAGCTAAGCAAAGAGAGCTTTGGGGGCTGTCCTGAAGGCAAAATGCTATGGTGAGACTTAGGATGCTCTTGAATTGCTGTCTTTACGTCACAGCTGTTGGACATGTCTCCGGAAAAAGCTATTCCTAAGAGACAGGAATATCATACAGCACAAGCCAGATGCTCCGGACATGGAGAAATGCAGGCAGTAACTGCATTGTCACAGACATGCTGCTTTTCTGATATTCCTGTAGTGCTGCCTGACTCGTGTCACTTATCTCTGCCTGGTACTGCCACATTACATGCCACCGCAGGGTCTCCATGGTTCATTTGATCTCCCAAGGTAAAGTTTGCCTTAAAACAGACGGCATTTTTTAGAAGGCTTGTCAGTTTTCAAATTTATATCTACACTACACACAGCCAAAGTCTTTTTCTACTCTGTTCCCACTATATTAATGCTGAGTTTTTTTCAGGAAGGGTGAAGTCCATTGCCAGTTTCCCATGGCAGAACAGCTTTACACTGGAAAAACTGAAAGCAGAGCATGTGGAGTCTCCAAATTTAGCTTTTTAAATTAAAACAATAGGCCATGACAAGCAGTGAATTTCTTGAACGGTTATTGCAGACTGTGGGGGGCATTAAAAGGTACAAGACAGAAAGCCAAATAGCTTTTTAAGCACTCAAGCAGAATGAAGCTCAACTGGAAATGAATTACCTGGAGTGTGTTATTGCTACTGTAACATGCAATTCAAGCACCTAAATAAAACAAGACAAGGTATGTTTTAAATAACAAATATTCTTTAAAAAACATAATCTAGCTGGTGTTCACAAAGGCAAACATTCTGCAGAAGGCTTACATATAATTTCAAACAGTTCATCCATAATGTTAAGGCTCTGAACACTGAAGGAAAAAACTTGCTGAACAGACTGTTCAAAGCTACACTGTGCACCTTGGTCATGGCTTTATTGAGTATTGAAACATGAAAAATATTTCTAAGTAAAAATATCCAAGGACATCTAATTCTGAAAAAAAGAAAAAATCTAGTTAGAATTTCTCTCAGCCATGTATTTAGAAAATGTATAGGGGGGATTACTACTTACACTCAGATTTTGTCAAAATTTCCATGTATTTATGCCTGGCTAACATTAAAATAAGATAAAATTCAAGGTAGTGACATTTCTGAAGTTTACTGCTATACCCAGATTATTCTTTATGCAAGTGGGTTGATCTCTTCAAGAGTTCTTCCTAGTTTCTAGGGTGAAGCTAGGTTCTGCAAAGCCTAGTTTCTAGGCAAGTAAGTCCCTATCATATACAGACCCAAGCAGGCAGTGGCATCCCCATTGTGAAATTACCCAGCCTTCACAGTGACCCATTGCACATCTTGCAGCTGCCATGCTAGCACTCAAATATTTTTACTTTAGTTTAGAAAACTAAGACAGAAATATCTAAAGCCACTCTCATGTGAGTTTCTGTTGAATGCTGAAGATGAGATTGGCCCAACCACTTCTGTGGATGAATAAAACATCTAAAAGATGGGAGATACGTGGCAATTTATCTTTGAAGAGGGCAACTGATTTCAAGGAGAAATACTGCATCCATCAATGGCAGCTTCCTGACTGGACTTTAGCTGAGCATTTCATTTGCAAAGCAGTTAATTTAACTGTGAACTCCATTTCAATCTTCTAAATTCTTCACTGAAAAGTAGGATAGGGATTTTTTTTAATTTTGTTTTAACAGCAGAAAAGCTGTATTAAAGGCAACAGGCATTAACAGGCTGACATAAAATACTGCTGCATATATACTACATTCTGGTTTTTTTCTTTCTTTCTCCATTCCCACTGCAGCCTCTTCAAAATTAAAAATGATCCACACCATTATCAAGCATGGATTGTGATGCAGAAAGCTGTCCTTATAATAACAGCTTTCAACGTCCCTTTTGTTAGCTTAATTCTGTACTTGCCTTGAAAATCTCACCCATTGCTGTTTCAATGCTTGCAGGATGCCACATTGCCATGTTATCGGAGTTGAACTCCTCTAGAATTGCAAGAACGCAAATAGATCCATTGCTTAACAAGGTGTTTGAAAATGCAGGATAATATTCAACTTAAAAACATAATTTTTACAGGAGTTTTGATGAAATATTTTTTCAATGTATGCACTGCATGAGCTTAATTGTAGTCCTCCCTTGCATAAACATTTGAGGGTGAAAGCAGATGACTATCACTGGGAAGCATGTTTGCAGAGGGTGGTGGTCAATGGCGCAAAGTGCAGATGGAGATCAGTGACAAGTTGTGTCCCTCAGGGGTCCATAGTGGTACCTGTATTGTTTAACATTTTTATCAATGACATAGACAGCGGGATTGAGTGCATCATCAGCAAGTTTGCAGATGACACCAAGCTGGGTGGTGCTGTTGATACACCAGAGGGATGGGATGTCACCCAGAAGGACCTAGACAAGCTGGAGAGGTAGGCCCAGGTGAACCTCATGAGGTTCAACAAGAGCAAGCGCAGGGTCCTGGGCCAGAATAGCTCCCACTGTCAATACAGGCTGGGGGAGGAGGTGATAGAGAGCAGCCCTCCAGAAAAGGACTTGGGGGTGCTGGTAGATGAGAAGCTGGACATGAGCAGCCAGTGTTTGCTTGCAGCCCAGAAGGCCAAACGCATCCTGGGCTGCATCAAAAGAAATGTGGCCAGAAGACTGAGAGAGGTGATTCTGCCGCTCTACTCTGCTCTGGTGAGACCTCACCTGTAATACTGCATCCAGCTCTGGAGTCCTCAGCACAGGAAGGACATGGACTTGATGGAGTGGGTCCAGAGGAGGACCACAAGGATGATCAGTGGGCTGGAACACCTCTCCTACAAGGACAGGCTGGGGGACCCTGGGGTTGTTCAGCCTTGAGAAGAGAAGGCTCAGGGGAGACCTAACAGTGACCTTCCAGTACCTGAAGGGAGCTTATAAAAAGACCGGAAAGGGCCTGTTTACAAAGGCCTGGAGTGAAAGGACAAGGGGGTAATGGTTTTAAATTAGAAAGGAGTGGATTTAGATTAGAAATAAGGAAGGAGTTCTTTACCATGAGGGAGTTAGAACATGGAAGCAGGTTGCCCAGGGAGGTAGTTGAGGCCCCATTCCTGAAGACATTCAAGGTGAGGCTTGATGAAGCTCTGAGCAACCTGCTTTAGTTGAAGATGGCCCTGCTCTTAGCAGGCCAGGTCGGACTAGATGACTTCTAGAGGTCCCTTCCAACACAGACATTTCTATGATTCTATGAAAGTGCATTCTCACCAATAGAGCCAGAAAGCAGTAGTCTCACCAGCAGAGGACCAGCATATTGATTAATGACCTTTCTCTGCATGCCCAGCTGGAAATTCACATTCAGAAAGGTACAGTTAACTTTTTTTTAATCCTCTTCAACTGCTTATGAACTGGGGATCAGATCAGGGATTTCAGGGATTTTAGGGAGCAGGAGCTATTATGGTATATTTTAAAATTCTTCTATATTTGAGTAATTGCACTGATTCTGCCCTCACCACAAAAACTAGGAGTTTTCGCTCCTTTTGTTGAAAATAAATACAAAAAGGTGTAGAAAATAAAATACCATTCTAGATTTACTTTGCAGTATATGACAATAATGTCCAAGATACTGTGGCTGGTATCTGGATCAAGAGTGGTGACAATCTATACATTTATGGATAGTTTAAACAAATGTACCTGAATAAATCCTGAAACACATGTGAGAAAAAAAACACTAGTCACAGATGTGTGTGTTCAAAAAAGAGAAACAGATAAGGAAAGGGAACAACAAGGTTTAGAGACCTGAGGACAGCTGAAGAAGTGAGATTTCATTTTTCTCTAATTTGTGCATTTTATCAAATTCTAATTTATGCTATCTTCAAGTTAAGAGAAATGAAAATCATTGATTTAAATTCTTACCACTCTCAGATGAGCACCAAGGTTTCTGTGTAATCATTACATTGACCTCCCCCCCCAGATCAGAGTGGAAAAAGGAATTAAACCTACTTTTTCTTCTATGTAGCCTTTCCAGAAAGTCTTTTTGGAATGTTCTAATTACAAAAAGCATCATTTTGAGGAAGAAACAGAATTTAAATCAGAAAGCCTTGAATGGAAAAAAGGAGAGTACAGCTGACTGGCCACATGCTCCATAAGAATTATTAGGAAAACAGCTGGCTTTCCAGTTGACTGTGGTGTACAGCAAATTGACTCTAAACTCTGTGGACAATTCTTCTTCCTCCTCTTCTTCTTTGCAATAATTAACAACTGCTATTAGAGTAAATATCTTTGGAGTGCAAAATGTGTATCATTAAAAATAATAAAAGAGCCAAAACTTTGGATTCTGAACAGGTCTGTCTTCTTGATGCTCTAGGTTTCATTTTCCCCTCTTATTACTCCTGTGAAGAAATGGAGAAAGTCTTAGTATAGATACAAGAAATATGAGATTCAGTTTGTGGGAGAATATATTATGTTCTCAAGAGAGCTAAGTTCATCACCTGCAGTCACAATTTCTTTGAGCATTAATCATGAGCTTGATGACTGCAAACTGTTGACTCTAAGTATTACCTGAACAGTTCTGATGTCTCCATCATTGTACAAATTAATAGTAAGTGAGGCACTATTTTAGTAATCTTCATTCATGTTGTGCAGAATTTCCCTGACTGAGGAAAGACTGGTCATTAACATCAGGAAAAGAAAAGACAAGTAGACTTAAATGAAAATTAGAAGTTTTTCTTAAAGACTTTTTATCCTACTTTTTTACAATGCATTCAACATTCATCAGTGTTCATCTACTATTGAGCTATTTGAAGAATGGCAAATTAAGAACAACATGTTTCAGCTGTAGGGGGCCACTGCAGAAGTAAATATGCACAATCATAGACTCACAGAATCATTTAGGTTGGAAAAGACTTTTTAGATCATCAAGTCCAACCATTAACCCTACTCTACGATATAAATCTGCTAAACCATGTCCCTAAGCACCGTATCTAAATGACATTTAAATACATCCGGGGTCATGACTCCACCATTTGCCTGGGCAGCCTGTTCCAACATTTGATAACCCTTTTAGTGAAGAAATTTTTCCTAATATCCAACCTAAACTTCCCCTGGTACAACTTCAGGCCATTTCTTCTTGTCCTATCACTTGTTACTTGTGAGGAGATCAGCACCCGTCTGGCTACAACATCCTTTCATGTAGTTGTAGAGAACTATAAGGTCTCCTCTCAGCCTCCTTTTCCTAGCTCCATTTCCCTCAGGTGTTCCTCATAAGACTTGTTCTCCTGGCCCTTCACCATCTTAGTTGCTTCTCTGGACCTGCTTCAGAACCTTGATGTTTTTGTTGTATTGAGGGGCCCAAAACTGAACACAGTTGAGGTGTGGCCTCACCAGGGGCGAGTACAGGGGAGCAATCACTTCCCTGGTCCTGCTGGATACACTAATTCTGATCCAAGCTAAGATTCTGTTGTCATTCTTGGCCACCCAGGCACACTGATGGCTTGTATACAGATGGCTGTTGATCAACACGCCAGGTCCTTTTCTGCCAGGCAGATTCCAGACACTCTTCCCCAATCCTGTAGTATAGCATAGGGTTGTTGTGGCCCAAGTGCATGACCTGGCACTTGGCCTTGCTGAAGCACATACAGTTGGCCTTGGACATCGATATAGCCTGTCCAGATCCTTCTGTAGAGCCTCTCTACCCTCAAGCAGATAAGCACTTCTGCCGAACTTGGTGTCATCTGCAAACTTACTGAGGGTGTACTCTATCTTCTCATTGAGATCACTGATAAAGATATTAAACAGGAGTGGTCTCAATGCTGGACCCTGGTGAACACCACTTGTGACTGGACACCAACTGGTTTTCACTTCATTCACCATCACTTTTTGAGCACAGCTGTCCAACCAGTTTTCTACTCAGTGAAGCATACGCCCATCCAGGATGTAAGCAGCCATTTCCTCCAGGAGACTGTTGTGGGAAACAATGTGGAAAGCATTACTGAAGTCCAGGTAGACAACATCCACAGCCTTTTCCTCATCCACTAGGTGGGTCATCTTGTCATAGAAGGAGCTCATGTCCGTCAAGTAGGATATACCTTTCATAAACCCATCCTGGCTTGGCCTGATCACATGTCTGCCCTGTACATGCCACATGGTGGCACTCAAGATGAGCTGCTCTATAACCTTCCCTGGCACCAAGGTCAGACTGACAGGTCTGTAGTTCCCTGGATCCTCCTTCCTGTCCTTGTAGATGGGTGTTACATTTGCTAACCTCCAGTCCACTGGGACCTCCCCAGTTAGTCAGGACTGCTGAAAAATGATGGAAAGTGGCTTTGTGAACACATTTGCCCACTGTCTGGGAAGCTGCATCAGTCTTGGTGGGTGCAGAGCATAGGGACACCATGACTGCCAGGTGGATACCATTGCTGGCCAAGCTTCAGCACCCTTCCTGCACAAACTATTTGCAGTGCTAACTATCTGCTGTGCTACACCCTCTTTGAGAACCTTTCAAATCTGGAGAGTCACCTCATTTCCAGTGCTCTTGGTAAAGATAATTTAGATGAACAGCTGATTCACAAACAGCTCAACTGGTACACAGTCATTGTACAGAGTAGACCTATTAATCTAGATAGTATATTAATCTCTTTACTGGCAAATAATTTTATAGGAATGGGATAAAACTAATAAGAGTCTTAAGAAACAAATTGCCCTTATCACTTTAATCAAGAGCATTTGCTTAAGCTGTCGGTGAAAAGGTCTCCAGTTGCACCCCCATACCACAGCCGGGATTTAGACCTTATACATTTCACCTCCCAAGACGCTGCTCTGGTATGGAACCTCAGTCCCACTTGCTACAGCAATTTTGTTCTACCTGGAACATTAGTACCATCCTTGTCCATGTTTAGCTACCAGACTTAACAAGGCAATCCACATTTGCTCACTCTCCTTGGCACACTGAATAACCACTCCATGGACAGCAAAGACGAAAGCCATAACCCCCTCACCCCAGAATAACCTGGAGCAATGCCTCCCTGCACATAACAAATTGCAGGATCTGGGCAGCAGTGATTAGATATTTCTTTTATCATTTTCACAACATGATTTTTTTAAAAATGGAAAATGGTAAACATCTTTGAAGTCTTTTCCTGTCTTAGCATTTGCAGTATCTCACTGCTCAGCAGCTAATTAGTGTTGTGCTGAAAAACAGTGCTGTGAGTCAGTGCTGAGTGATAAGAGAGGGGAGAGGGCTGGGGACTGGTTCCAGCACACACACACACCCCGCTTCCTTTTCAGCCTGACCACCTAGCAGGGGGAAGAAAGGAACCTGACTAAGAAAAAGCATCGTGATTTCTGATCTATTGGCAGTCGTGACCATGGCACTCTCGGTGTTTCTCTCCCATCTTTTACAATACTTTGCAAGCATGAATTTGGAACAGAAATAATTAAATAACGTAATTAGACATTTATTTTAACACTGTGGGCCAACGTGTTGGCTGAGGCTTTGCAAATGATGAAAACCACAGCTGCCATGTTCAACTTTGGGAGCAGCTCAGCTGCACTGTGTGTCATCAGTTCCCATCCTGCTCTCTCACTTTAATTAGACTCTCTTGCGGGCAACAAATCAGACTGATATTCTTCCTAAATGCTGCAAGTGCCCAGAGCAAACTGCGAATACTAAGGGAAAAACAAAAAGACAAACTAGATATTTGTGCTCTTTAAGATACAAGAGATTTGCAAACACAGTGAAATCTATCAAAGTAGCCATTTTCAAGAGAGAGGTGGCATACTACTATCACAGTAGTGGTATTTCAAAGTTGTCAGGCAGAAATACTTCTGGCAGTAATGCTCCTCATGAGATCAGGCTTGGGTTATCTGAGGCTCCTGGCCCAGGACCTACCTCCACTTTCCTTCCTCAATATTTCTTCCCACCCATAGGATAATACTATGGGCACACCCTCTGGTAACAGCCAGGAAAAAAAAGGGGAGTAGCAGTTGTTGTCCATGCATCCTTCCAGTCAGTTCACTTTAATTTTTAAACCCCCAACCATATCCCTTTTCATCAAAAGCAAGGGATCAGATCAACTCCATCTAGTTAAAGTCAACAGAAGAAAAATATTTGCCATTCTTTAGGAGGGAGCACAAGGCACTCCAAACTCTTCAAGAGAAACACTTTCTGTTGTTTTTATTCATCTCTCTTCCTCCATCAAAAAAATACTTGGTTAAAACGTTATATTTATGTTAGTAGCAATGCTGACAAATATTCAAATGTCTCCCCCATCACAAGTAGATAACTGAACGGATTAAGTCCAGATATCAAATGTGTAATCATTCTGTGCCAGACTGAAGCACATATTTATAATCACACTATTGAGTGCTTTAAACACTCTAATAGCTACTCTGCTTCAGAAAAAGAGTTTCAGACATGATGTGAAAATATCCATTGTAGCAAGTCTCATTCTTTGAAAGAGGTAGAGAACTCTAATCTTCCAATGTTTATAAGATAACTAAGATGTGAAAAGCACCTTTCACTACTGTCACTATTGTAACAACAACAAAAAAATATTCCCAAAGAAAAATATTTTAAACCATTCATGAATCAGCAGACCATTTTACATAAAGAACTGAAGTACCTGTACACTGCATAAGCCATATAGCTACAATTTAATTACAGAATAAACTGCAGATTTGAAGGATGATCACAGATGTGGCCCTGGATATGCACATAGCAGGATCCTTTAATTTGAAATGGTCTTGACTGGGAGAAACAGCAGAGCAGTACCTTTTCTCCTGAGTATGTGGAAGTAAGCTGTTTTACCAAGGTAGGCATGCACCATGGCAGGGGAATAGGAAAGAAGAGCTAATGAAGATAAGTAAAAGACCATCTCTGGGATGTCAATACCTGGTTTTAGAGAATATGAGACTGCTCATGTGAGTAATATCAATTGCACGATCTTGGTCCTCAAATATTAGTATTCTAATATAACCCTAATAGAGTGTAAAAGGTTGAATAACTAAACCATCTGAGATGAGACTGCATGGATTTGCAGTTGTCAAATTCACCATTCTGGACACTCATCCAATCTCCTTCAGTGAAGGCAAATAAAAAAATTATTCAAGTTTTGGGCCAGGATAATACAAACCAAGGGAGCAAACACTACTTGAACAACTGCCTGTTGACACACTGAAAAGCATATGCATGTTTGCCAAGGCAGGCAGCTCCTAGGGATTATGCTTTTCTCTGAATAGCTATCAGCTTGCAGCATGTATCTGAGTTTACAAAAAGAGGTTTAAGAAAATGTACTGAACTGCAAACAAAAATAGTACCAAGTGCAGGCAGAGCTCAAACAGCTGCATTGCAGTAGATGTTTGCTTTGAACATTGTGACAGAACAGCATTCAGCAAAAGCTATCCAGTGTGTGCATTCATAAAGGATGCCAGGATGTTGCTAGTTCTTTACTCCCACTGACTGGGATGACAAAACCATGAACATAATTGTCAGGCAGAAAGAAAAACTGAAGAACTGTGCCGAGGTGCTTCGAACAAAGGAACATAAAGATTTCTATGATCAGCTTACATCTGACTAGACTATGTGGGGGAGCGTGCAGGAAAGGAGAAGACAGAGTGAGCAGACTGATGAGAGCACTAGAGACACACATTGGACAAGGAAGGACTGGCACTGCAGAAGGGAAAATTGCTGCACAGTAGTGAAAACTAAGGATGAGGAACAGCTTCTAGAAGAATGAAGAAAAACTAAATAACATAAAAAGAAATAAACAGGAATTAGAACTTCTTGCCCCCAAAAGGGGACAGGAACAATAGCTGAACTAAGTGCATTGACACCAATGTATGCAGCATGAGCAGCAAGCAGGACAAGCTAGAAGCCATTGTGTATCAGGAAAACTACGGTATAGTTGTCATCATGAAAACATGGTGGGATGATTTGCACAACTTGAGTGCTGCACTGGATAGCTATAAACTCTTCAGAAGGGATGGGCAAGGAAGAAGAGGCAGTGGGGTAGCCCTGTATGTTAGGGAGTGCTTTGATTGTCTTGAGCATAATGATGGTGATGATTATATACCACTCAACCAGGATGAAGAGGCAGCTGAAATACTCTGTAAGGAGTTGGGAGAGGTTTCATGATAACTACCCCTTGTTCTTGCAGGAGACTTGAACTTCCCAGATGTCCGCTGGCAATACAGCCCAGCAGAGAGAGAACAGTCCCAGAAGTTCCTGGAGTGTGTGGAAGAGAACTTCCGACACAGCTGGTGAGAGAGCCAACAAGGCAAGGTTCCCTTCTAGACCTGTTGTTCATGAACAGAGGAGGACTTGTGGGCGATATGAAAGCTGGACAAAAGGAAATGGCCTCAAGTTGTGCTAGGGGAGGTTTAGATTGGATATTAATAAAAATTTCTTCACAGAAAGGATTGTAAAGCACTGGAACAGGGAAGTGGTAGAGTCATCTTCCCTGAAGGTATTTAAAAGATGTGGAGATGTGACACTCAAGGACATGATTTAATGATGACCTGGCAGTGCTGCATTAATGTTTGGACTTGATGATCTTAAAGGTTTCTTCTGACTAAAACAATTCTATGATTCTCTGAAATAGTGAAAAGCTTGTAAAGTCTTTGGGCCAAAGTCTATATTTTAATATGTACCGTACCCAGTTTGACTGAGACAGGGCCCCTGAGGTTACAGCTACATGGCACACATTGGTGTTAAGGTGATTATGTCCCTCCTGGTCCCATGGCCTATCAGATCTCTCACCAGACATCCCCTGCTAATGAAATGAAGTCTGCTGAAAGAGCTCACAATAAATCGAGGTGTTCGTACAAATTCAAATTTACAGCTCTTAATGTGTTGGAAATTATTGATCTGAGCTAACGGTTCAATGTATTAAAGAGGTAGGCAGGCCCCACAGCAGAACTTAGCCAACCCATTTTTTCCCAACATAAATGCATAATTGCATCAAATCCCTTTAACACCACCCAAAATCCTCACTGGCATCCTTCTACTTTTCTGCATTTCTGCTTCAGCCTGCATAATTCAGCTTTCATCACCCAGCCAAGTCCCAGAGGATGCCAAAGCTAGCCATTACTCCACCAAAGGCTTGAAAAGGGCCCATTTCAATAGGTTTCACAATGCCCATCATTTGCTTTGGATCAGATACACTGTGAACACTACATTCTTTGTAAAGCATGTGCCAGAGGGAAGCTTACCAGCCACAGATCACCTTTTAAACACACAGCTCATGTTCCAGCAGAGCTTTTAACTCAGGTACAACATGATCCTAGTGCAATTACACAGCTTCTCAGAGATGGAGAACACAGAAGAAACAATACCTGCCCATTCCATTCTAAATAGGTATTTCTCTAACATTTTATTGCATACAGCCTCTAAGCTACTTCAAAACTGCAAAATATCATGTTCTCATTTGTTGGTTGTTTGGTTGTTATTTTTGTATAAAACCTATTTCATTTTTCTCTTGGAAACACAGAAACGAAAAAAGCTGATTTTAATCAAGAGTTGGAGGTTTTTTGGAGCTCAATATCCTTTTTTTTTATCATCACCCACAAGTTTTGACTCAGAAATTAACATTCTTCTAATCAACAGACTGTAATTTCAATCCTTTCTAGTGGGTAGATATTTCATTTTCATGATTTTACTCATACATTTGTAAATTATTTCAGCACTACTCCATATTACTACTATTATATTATTTCCCTATATTATATCCCTGTCTTAATACTTCTTTAATACTATATGTAAAGTGACATTATCTCATCCTTATTTGCTAAGCAAAAAGCCCATTATTTGCTTTAATTCCCTTTCAATGTCTAACTGAGGTTGACTGCTTGTAATTTTCTTTACCCACTCATTTTCTGACATCTGAGGCATTTTATTTAAATCTTCAGCCTTTCTTTGACTGCTTGAAGGCACTCTAAATACTTCCCAAAATCCTTTCTGAGAGAAATATTTACTTTAAAAGATATGAAGATCTTTTCTACAATATTTTGAATCTCAAGTTTCTTTTCTTAAGGAAATCCCAGGCACCATCTTCATATCAATTTCTGAGCTGCTTTGTTCAATTTATTTTCAGCTCTGTTTTCTTCACTCATTGTATCTCATAGTTTAGTCTGCAAATCGAACATCTTCATTATAGTCCTACTTTTGTTCTCATAAAATTTGAAGAGAAATTACATACATCAATTCAATCTAAAGATGTTTTCTATTTCCAGAACTTTTATTGTATTTGCAGTGCTTGCCATGCTACCTCTCTAAAAAAACTCATGTTCAACCAGGGAAATGGTGAATTATAAAATTAGGAAACAGAGATAAGTCAGAAGAACAGGTGACTACATGCAAACAACTATTTCCTAAATTCTGCTTTCAGCAACAATTAAGATATAGCACCTAACCCTAAATAAAGGAAACAGAAACAAAGGGAGAAAAAAAAAAAAAAAAAAAAGGACCCAAAGCACTAAAACATTTCTAATACAGGTTTTTGAAGAAGAAAAATAATGACAAAGACTCCAGAAAGTCCCTAGACATCCCTGTGCTGGAATACAATAGCAGCTAGCAGGTTTTTCCCATTTTCAAAGGTCTGTCTCACTCTTTGAATGTCAACCCATGAGTCTGAGTTGCCAGCCAAAATGTAGGAGACTACCTTCTACATACAAATAACCAAGAGAGTATATACACAATCAGGATCAGTGATGGATCAGTGAAATGAAACGAGAACTGTTGTCACCTGAATGTCCCAGGCTTTACCCAACCATAGAGACACTGACCATCTTCTCCATTTTAAAGCCTAATATAAATAAATTGTTAGTAAAGATACTCTCTGATGGACATGGATCAGCAAGAACTGGGTTGTTTGACACCATCAGTAAAGAACCATGAATCCCATAAAAGCTGATAAATGTGAAGGGGGTACACTAATTTAGGTCAGTGTAAGAGTCCGCTTTCAGTTCTGCCCTGGAAATAACTTGTTTACTACTCCTATACATTCTCAATAGCATTATATTCACATTTCAAGTTTTCAGCGGTTGCACAATTTCACTTACTTGTTCTCAGCTTTGTAAAGGCCTCAAATAAGGGATCTTATACAAGGACCGTCTTTATCAGCAATTCCTGAACCAAGAAGCCCTGAAATGAAGAAAGGTATAGAAATTTTTTCCTGTAAGAGCTTGAAGTCAACAGCATTTAGGGTTTGCTTTTTTTATCCCCTAACATGTCCCATTCAAGGATCAGAAAAGCTGTTCTCTTTATGTAATTGTTTCCTTAAATTGCTGTTTTCAATTTGCATAATGTATCATTTAAGTAAAGGTAAAGAAGCATTTCATTTTCATAATTTCTGCCACAGCTGAGATTGCAAAATTGCTCTTTTTTAGAAGGAAATTTTTAAAAAGTGCAATCACTGCAACTTTCCAGATGGCAACTAACATATTTTTCAGTGTGCTGCAATAGTATGTTATAGATACACTTGCTATTCAGTTCAAACCAGGAAACATTTGCTCCAGATGAGGCAACTTTTTTGGTCACACTTTTTCATAGTCTATCACACTTCTCAACATTTCATAATCTTTTTAGTTCCATAGCTCTAAATTTTGCCTTGCATATAAAAAAAAACCTCTAAAAAATTGACTTACCAAGACACTCTATTTCTCCATTGCTAATTTCTTTGCTATTAAAGCTGATTATTTCTTTTCTACAGCCTCATCTAAGAATGCAATTCTTTAGTCACAATGCCATTCTACATTTATTAGTCCTTACCTCCTCCTAATTTAAATTCTCTTCTATTATTAATAACAAGTATTGATACAGGCAGTATTCTATACCTTAGACCTATCCATAAGGCCAGATCTACAAAACACCAAATTTATCCTAAAAAATCATGGAGGTTCATGCCTGATACTTCTCTGGAATTAGTTGTTAGTTATAGAGTTGCTGGAAATATCAATGTCATTATATTGAATAGTTTTGCACAGGCCAGAAGTCTGGCAATTGATCTATAAATATGTATTGTTTGTACAGGTTTAGACCCACATTTATCAGAACTTTAGACTCAGACAAGTATATGAGGCTCATACTTCTGTAAAGTCACTGTTTACATGCCTATATTTTGTTTCAGTGCTGGGCAGGGCCAGAATGCTTAATATCAGGCACAGATATTCAACTATTTAAATTTAAAAAAACCCACCAAAAACTAAAACCAAAACCAAAAAACAACCAGTCCATTACAAGTGTCAAAGAACAGAATGATCATATTGACTTAAACAATCCCCTTCCTTGACTTAACCTGCAAGTCAGATCCAGAGCTGACTGCCAGAGCATAAGAAATCACACTTAGTCACCCTGAAGCTCTTCACCTGGGTCAGGAAACATTCTTATCTATCTGAACTCCCACATTTTTTCTTCACATTTCAGGACAAGCAAAGTACATAGCCTTATTGTCTCTGCAGTACAGGGTCACAGACCTGTGCAGTTGGTCAGCAGAAGGATTTCCTGTCTACTGTCAGACCTGAAAGACTACAAGGAGTGCAGAGTTTATACAGAATATGTGCATTTCAGCTGTGTGGTTGATGATTCACTGTATGTTAGACCAGGTGGAATAAGCTGTGGTATGTCTCAGGTGATTCATCTGTGTGCCACTGCTTGGATGGGATGACAGGCTGTGAAGTTCACGTGATGAAACCAGCAGGATCATTTACTTGTGATGTCCAAAACACTAAATGACTTTATCTCAAACTGAGGGAATGTCTTAGGGTTATTTCCTAGACAATGAAAAGCATTTGCAAAGGACCAAATTGCAGTAATACATGTCATTTCATGTTGAAATACAGTTACTAATGGCATATGATGTCACTAATGGTAGTTAGGTTTGGCCTTCATCTAGGATTATTATAACCCTGTGGTGTATTCCTCTGCAACTTCTTTTTAAAAAGTCTGTTTTCAAACAACACAGTTTGCTGCATCCCTCCATACTTTCACAATTCATCTTGGAGGAGCTCCTTTGCAGTTTCTACTTAATGAACAGGTAAAATTACAGTCCTTTACTTTAAGGAACACAAGGACTCTTCTATATTCCACTGCAGTCTGATGCACCTATGCTACTAGGTTAAAACTGCCTGGGACCTTTGCCTGCTGCTGAGGCCAGCTGACACTGAAGTGAGTAATGACATTTATTTCTCCTGCCTTCCAGCCAGGGCATATCAGTTCCTATCAGGAACTCCCACATTATGTCCAGAAACAACTTGGCTAGCTGGAGCAAGCCAAAACCACTCCAGAGATTAGTTTACGTGTTTAATTTCTAGTACAGACAAAAGGAAGAAACAAAAGCAGAAGGAAATAAAACTATGTCTTTGTTTCACTCTCCAAACACTGAACTGTAGAATATAACTACTGCTCTGGGCGATGCCAACAAAAGCTCCTAAATGAATATGTTAAATGGGTTTACTTATCCTCCACACCAGGTAACTGAGAGAGGTTTATTTAGATGCCTTAACAATTTATGAATAAAATAATTTGTGACAAAATTAACATGAAGAAATTGTTCTTGCATTTATTCACAACTTGGAAAACTCTTCATAAACATTATTTACTTCACAGACAATTTCAGTTCTTATTAACTAAAGCATCCTTCTTCAGGAGAGCACTTGAGCATGTCCTCAAGTCCCATCGAAGTCAATTATTAGGTTAGTTGAGAGAATTAGTTACAGAGAGACTAGGGAAGAATGTTGGACAAAAGAAAGCAGGAACTGAAAAGCAGAGAAGGAAAGCAACAGAAACAGTATATGTGAGAAAGCATAGCTGGAAAAAAAAAAAAGGCAGCAGAACAACAACAGCACCCACAAAAAAAACCAAACCAAACAAACAAAAAAACCAACACCAGAATTTGAGATAAAATCTAGTAGCTTTGGACTACTGTACTTTGGCAATTGTAGGGATCCTGTGCCTTACTCTCCAGTAGCTCCAGCACAAACACAGTAGAAAATATTTTCTGTACTTCTTTCATTTCTTCATAAGTCTTGCAAAATGCTTTATTCTATGCAAGTTTCCCTGGAAAACTCTTTAAATAAACATGTTAAAAACACAATTCAGGCTACAAATAGCTTTGTGTTAACTACTTGTGAGGTCACCCACATTTAAAGACATTAATGTAATATATATGAACTGAGTAGTGAAAAACAATGAAATAATGGTTACAGAGAAACATAACAGCAGTGCATTTGCAAGGATATAACCAATACTCATGGGAAAAATCCATGACAATGAATTAAGCACACAATTAAGTAATGATTTGGTTGATTTGCTCAATTTAGCACACCCTGGTCCTACAATAGTGGAAGTAAGATATGCTCATACTATATAAGATAATTTACTAAATGAATTTGACTTTCATATGAATGAGGTAAATACATATCAAGCTGTATGAAACAACAAAAGAATGCTCAGGCTTGTTCCCTCAGCTCTTGCTTTGAGTACCTGTAACCCTATTGCTGCCAAAGGTCATTTCTTCCTATCTGACTGATCAGCCAGACCACAGCATATGCTAGGACAGAGGCTGAATGCCTGACCAAGGTCTTAGTTTGAAGTTCAGTGCAAGTCTCTACATAACCAGATTTAAACATTTTAGCAAGACTCCCATTCCATAGCATAGTTGTTAGAGAAAAAGACATAAAACCAGTGACCCTAAGACCTTAAAGTACCTTGGAAAACAAACAATTTTTTATATTTTTCAAATTACACTAAGATTATCTGAGAATAGAATTGCCTTTCCCTCCCATCCACTGCCCATCTTTGCTTCTCTGTCACCTGCTCTCCTCTCCTCCTCCCTGCTTCTAGAAAAAATGCCGGAAGAAAGGCCTTTGCAATGGTATCAGCATGAAATAGCCTCTGCTTGGGTTTATGTTCAAACTCTCCTATAGGTTTTGATGTTGGATTTCACTGAGTGGGGCCCGTGTCTCAAAGCTGTGATGACCAGCACTTAGCCCAGGGTGTGCAATGCAGAGCTTCACAGGAGAGGCTCCTGGTTCTCCTCCTGTGGGATCCCTAGGTCCTTATCCTATGTCTATCAGAGAGCTTGGGGGTCTCAGAAAGGGATTTCAGAGACTAGGATGCTAGAGAGAAGCTATCCTGAGGTGGCTCAAATGGAAACACTGAGAAGACAACATATCCTAATCTTTCTTCAACGACTCCTTTGGACTTCACTCAAGTTTACAGTGAGACAGCTTTATCATTTGTTACATCCAGGATAAAAACTCTTGGCAAACTGCTGCCAAGTGAATTTTTTTTTTTTCAGCGAACTGTGGATTTCTCATGTTTCCAGCGCATCTTCTGTATTTTTGTCTCTGACAACAGCATTTTTCTTCCCTACTGACATGATTTATATCCACTGCTTTTGCATTCCAAACAAGAATTTTAATGACCACAATAATCACTCAATGGCTAAATACTGAGGAGACACAATACAAAATACAGAACAAATGTTTTCATATCTAGGTTTTGATGCACTTAATTATTAGGCTTTGCCACAGATGCCTTGGACAGAGAACTGAACAATCCATTAGAGACTGTCTCTTTCCAAACCTTTCCCAGCATACAGATGCACGTATTTTCCAGATTTCAGAATCTGACAAACCAACTTCTCTCCTCATCACCACTTGCAAAAGCAAGCTGATGGCCATTAATGCTCATGTGATTTTATTAATGTCCCAGAGAAGTCTAATTGATCATATTTTAGAATGCAGCCCATTGACAACAACCTAAGAAAATAAGGGTAAGTTAAAACACACATTACACACAACTGATTAAAAACGTTCTGACAGATACATTGATCTACAAGTGGGCAAAAGTTTGATAACTAATTATATTCAGAAGCATCAATATTGACATCCTTGCTAGCCTAGGTGGACGTGAAAGTTATCAAAGCCAAAGATGCTCATAGGATCTCAGGCTCTTAAAAACACAGAAAGAGAAGCTTCCAGTTAGAGGAGTAAACGCACACAATCTCCTTACTTATGTAGCTATATTCATGAACAGTTACAAATGTTTCTCAGCCTAAGGGAGTTAAATTTTTCATGCTTGCTTTCCAAAGGTAATATCTATTGCAATCCTATATCCTGAAGTTAAAACATACTGAATGGTGGTTTTAGGGTAATGCTGACTGCATTACTGTATGGAAGCAGACCTCAAACACCTTCTCCCATGTGATGACCAGCAAATCTGTTAGGGCGTCTGCTTCTGCAGCCCTGAAGCATCCCACCTTCTCAAACTTTAGCTCTCAACATACAAAGCAGAGCCTACACACACTGGTGTAGGCTCACACCTCCACTGGTGTAGGCATACACACATTCAGGGCACTGCTGTGCTTTATAGCCCACAATGAATCACATAACAAAGATATAAGGCTGTTTAGAGGAGCTGGAAATTTAGAAACCACATAAGCACAACTTCCTGCCTAAACCGACAGATGTAATCTGTTTCCATAAAAGCAAAGAACATTACTAAGGAGAATAAATAAAGGAATCAAAGTCAATTGCATGGTAAAAAAGAGGCTGCCGTATTGCAGTAGCAAAAATTGTTCAGATAGGCTCAGACCCATGTAAATAATCAGGCTGATTTGATTTCTGACTGGCTACCTCTACCCTTACAAAATCTCTGTTTGAGCCAAGTATCAAAACCATTATGGCATTTAGCCACAAAGTTGGGGTGGAGCTCACAGGATAGCTACATCCCTGGGGAAAAATAGTCTTTCTATAACTGGATCTGTGTCCATACAACCCATGTAAGGGTTGAGCCTCTTCAGTTGAGTCCATTTCCCATATTGCAAGACCATAAACTACTTTATCAGCTGCTATCTTAGCAGTATTCAGGGCCAAAACCAGCAACATTCATAGACACTAACACCTGTCTATACATTGTCTAAATACAACGTTACCTGGTGCTAAGGCTCCCTGAGTGCACAGGTTCCTCAAGCAAGGGATCCAGAAACCTTGTGAAAAATGTGTCCGAAACAATCTGAAACATTTCAGCACCTTTGCCAACTGCAGATCCTGGGCAAACTCCTGAGGCAAAACATCTTCTCATTTGCTTCAAGGGACCCCATGGGGCTCCTCCTTTGCTGTAATGGCTTATGGTTACTTGATGTTATGGTCAGTTATTTTATGTCACCTAGGAACTTGCACCTATATACATCTTGTAACATGGGTAGGAGTCTATGAATGTCTTTTTATGGGCACATGCTCTAACCATTAGCCTTGTAAAGAAAGGACATAAGAAGTACCTCAGTCTGTAATCAGTTTTAAAAACCAAACCATCCAGTAGATACAACCCCAGGGCACCCAAAGTTGTTTCTGCTATTTTGGCATGCTCTCCGAATGCTGTGAACAACACTTCAGAGTAGCTCTTTATTCAGCTTCTTGTCATCTGAAAAAGAAAATACTTCAATACATTTTTAATGAATTTTATGTAGTTCAAAATGAAATTTTCCCAGCTGATAAAGTAAAAGTCTCCACAGAGCTAACAGAAAAAGTAATACAGGAAATATATCCAAATTTGCAATGAATACCAGTGTGTATGCTTGGACACATTTCCCATCCTAGAATGCCTCTGGCATCTTGTCCAAACAGCTTCATGGCTGCTAGTTCTCCAACAAGACTCCTTTCACACCATGCCTCAAGGCAGCAACGTAATTCCAGTCCAAAGGCTTTCATCAGCATTAGAGCCAGCTCAGCAGTATAGGTAAGTCCTCTACTCCTCTTTAAGGCTTCAGCATGACTTTCCAACAAAGTTGAATAAAGCCTTGGATACATTAAATTTTGCTGGCTTAATCACATCAAGTCCTGTCTTTGTCTTCCCTCACCTAATAACATCAGGTGACCAGTTCCTTCCCACTCTTCCCCTGGGACTGTCCTTCATGTTGCCTCTTGAATTTCTCCTCCAGCCTCACTCAGATATGCTCTCTCCTAAGGTGAAATCAATACAACTGCCTGTCTCTCTGTGCCTGGGCTGACTTTCATCCTGACATGACACTTGCTAGCATAAGTCATGAAAAGTCACATGGGTTACATCCACCTTATTCCCAGGTGTTCCTTCAGTTATATCTGGAGCTGTTATCTGGTTGGCTTCCTAGACAATTTTATTCTTATTCTTTATTCTCAAACCATCTACAGGCTGAGCTTGTTTTACCTTTAATACATTCCAGGTCAGTCTCTGCTCAGCAGATGAACAGTGATATTCAGCATTTGAGATCAGGACTTTTTATTCAAATAACAGCATACTTACCTGTCTCTTCTCCAGGAACATCCCAATAGAACATCCCAGAATACATCTGTGAGACTGAGCCCTGCAGAAAGGAAGGAGAAAAGGGCAGTAGACAATGGTAGGCTGTCCCAGTTTGATTTTAAATAGAACTAATTCTGTTCAGTGATTTTACTTTTCAGCTCAGTCTCTTCTAAGTAACTGGACTTTCTGAAATTAACAGCAGATTTTGGCAGACAGCATTTACTTCTAGCAGAGTTAATGCTCAATGTTTAGACTTGTGTGCAGACCAAGGTCATTGTTAAATCTTGTGTACCGTGTTGGAGGTGCAGAAAGTAAAAGGCTGCATATGTGGGGAGGAACAGACTGAACAGGTGACCCTAAACTGACCAACAAGGTGTTCCATCCCATATACATCATATTCATTATAAAGCTGAGGGATCACAAGGGTCAAGCTCTTTTCTTCAATGGCTGGCATCCAAGGAGGACTGTCCGTTCTGCCTTCAATCCCAATCTGTGGGTTCCTGAACCCAGTTCCAGAATCCATCATCTGAATCTGGTTCCTATCTGGTGCTGAGTCCAGCCTGGGACTTTCCCAGTGCCTGCTCCACAGCACGAGTGGTGGTGGATGTAATTGCCATCAGGGGAGAGGGTTGGGGTTCAATACTGGTTTTATTTGTATACATTCCATTTTATTATTATTTTCATTATAGCTGTTCTAGCTTTCTTTTCTTATCAGTAAGTATCTCTCCCTTATATCCTTTCTCATCCCCTTTGGGAGAGGAGAGTAAAAGAGCAGAGTCAACAGAGAGCATCTGCTATAAGTCTAGTGGGCTGCCCTGACCCTAAACCTTGACACAGGCAGAGCCAGAACCTGATTTCCACAAACAAATCCTGCTCAGTTGTGGTTTTTCACTTGTAAGAAGTACTAAGCACTACAGATAAAAGCAGAACATTTTAATGGAACTTGAGAGCACCTATTCAGCTCAATCTCATGACTTTTCACAGTTCCACAGTGAGACCTCTCAGACAGCAAACCCAGGCTCAGTTCCCTTCAGATCAGGCTGATATACATACAACAAAATTCTCATAATTTCAAAATTCTCCTAAATACCAGGAACAGATCCTAGTGCCCTCAAGAAACACTGATCACACCCAAATACATGAAGAGGTAGGAAAAATGAATTCAGGAGGTTCTTAGCATCAGCCTGGAGCAAAGTTCATAATTGCTTTCAGCCAGCAGACTAAATTCCTCTTACACCACCAGCAGCCAGAGGTCTGACTTGCATAAAACCTGATCTCAGCATATACTGAAGTCAATGGCAACTTTCCTTGGATGCTGAACAGGCCTCATCTGTAGCCTACCAGCAGAATTCCCTGCCTAATCAATACAAGTGCCATTAATAAAACATGGGATGTGGGGGAGCATCACGCCATACAGCATTAAGTGGCAGCAGCAGCACATATGACTAATTTGTGCATCAGGCTTAAAAAGTACAGCCACAGCAGGAGAAAGGGATGCCATCTCCCAAATCCATGTACTAGCTGTGGTTGTCAAACACAGCAGATTTCCTGGCATCAACATCTGTGCCTGAAGCAAGCAGCAATTACAGCATTTTGCAGCACTGTAAGCCATTCTGACAGCCCTCATCTCAGCCTGCAAAAAGATTTGATGGGCCTGGGCACATTTAGCAAAAGAAATGAGGGTGCCCCACTCCCTGCCTTGCACGGGCCACTGCGCATACTGAAATCATTTCTCCATACAACAATATATATGTGTAGAGAGAGATAAGTATTTTACATCCTTACTGAAACAGTTTTTGCAAGTGTATTCCTTTTAATGCATGGAATCTTTACCAGGCCCAAACACAGAATATTAAAAGGTCACTTTAGGTCATGTAAAGAAGAAGAGCAGCTGACAGGTAAGACAAAAAGAGCAGGAATAAAAATAAGTAAATGTATAAAGTAAGTGTTGCTAGTATGTGTTACTTGTTTCCACTGCTGTAAGAGAGGCAAGGGAATTTATTTAGCTTTTAACTTGTTAACATAGTTAGACATCTTGACAAAGATACATCAGTAGACTGGTGTGCCATCTTAATAAATTATTTAACTAATTATCATTCATCTTATTGCTGATGAAACCCATCCCTTTATCTTTTCATATATAAAGCATCAGGTTGATTGAATCGTTTAGCTAACATAAATCTTCCAGCAATAACTGCAGAAGTATCTGTATCAAAGGAGTTTACTATACTCCTTCCTTTCCCTGCTTTAGGCCACAATTAGAAAGACAACTTTTAAGAACTCTCACAATTGTATTTTATTTGACATCAGCAATATACACTGGAGTATAATATGAACAATTTTTTGCACAATCTTTCTTGCAAGATGGATTTATTTTCCAAATACAGAGTTGTTCATAATACAGGAATGTAACAGTTAAGATGCACAATAGCAAAACAAGTTGACAGCTATCAAACCATCTTTTAAGTTTGTTAGTATAGTCAGGTGATCAGCATTGAATATACACATTCAAATAATTTAGTCAACCTCTGATTCTTCCAATCCTCCCAGCCACATTGTTGCATGCAACAAAAATGTGCACAAAGAGCAGTGTAAAAATTCAACTCCAATTAAACTCCCTTGCTTTGATTTCCTTTCTTTTTTTTTTTTCCCCCCATGTATGAGTCAATAAAAAGGGATAAATATCAGAATCTGACATGGCACAGAAACTCTTGCAACATACATCTAGGACAGTCACATATTGCAGAAATAGTAAATTATTGGCAGAGAAGTTAGAGGATTTAGGACTTTCCTAAAAGGGTATTCATGAAGCATTTCTACTATGCTGCTTTAATCTGTATTTTCTGCATGCCACAGCTTTTACAGAAAATGAAGATAAAAAATATTTCAAAAAGCTTCATATTTTTCACTGGGAGTATTTCTTAAAATTTCTAAGCTTAAACCCAAATGCTTTCTTTGCAATGGATAGGGCTTCACAGGAACATAAAAGCTTACAGTTAATTAAAATACCAAAAAATACCATCTTGCAGCTGCTGTACATCACATAAAAATTCCCTTTTTCTTTTGGTTACACAAGTGGTACAGCAATTACACTTTGCATTTGCACAGAACTTACTGTCTCCCAGCCTACCTCTCTACCATTGAGTTGAGAGAGCGAAAGAAAGGATGTTCCGCATCATTTGTTAGCGGCACCAATTTTAACAGCTCACGGAAGTGCCTCAGCAATTCAGAATATCAGAACTCGCAGAGCACAAGGGCAGTAGGTAAAGGTAAGGAGAAATGGAAACTTGAGGCAACCATTCAGGGGATTGCTTACTTATTACCAGCAAGTAAATACTGTGTCTGCAGCCAGGCTTTTAACACGCTGTCGCTGCTCTGAATATTTGCTAGTGATGTAACACTTTTCACATACATCTAAGTCAGATGGTCCTTGCCACAGCAGCACAAAGCACGAGCGGGCTGGCAGTGCTAGCACTCATACAGAAAAATCTAGACGCCAGTAATCCTTTTGTCTATTCCACAACTGACTTGTATTTCAAGCATTCAAAGTGCTTTATGACATGGCAGTAACAGTGGATCTTGAGATTCACCCAACAATCTTTAAAGGCCACCGCTTCAATACTCCAGCCCTATATCCACACTGCATCTCATTGCTTGACTGTCAGGTTTTATCTGCCGTCAACATGGGCATATGTCCTTTCCATGCCCAGACTCTGTTGGCTGTGCAACATCAGGGTGGACAAGGAGAAAATGTGCAAATCCCACACCATCCCTGCAGCTGCCACCCCCCACATCTGCCATAAGGCAAGGAGCAAAGCTGGGGACAGGTCCAGAATGAATCAGAATGGTGCAAATGTAGGAGGACACACTGAAGCATGGTTTTAAATTGTACACTTAGGAGTTTTTAAATAGCTAATGAGCAGCTCTTAAGCCTAATTCAAATCTCACATCTTACCTCAGCAAAATGCTTAATGGTCTCCAGCCTCAGCTGTTCTTACCCAGAACTGGAATACCTTCTCCTGCTGAACAAATTGCTCTGTCAGGACTAAATTTAGACCTATGAAACCACATTACTATCTCAGCAAGGCCAGCACTGACCAAGTGCCCTCCTGACTGGAATGATGAACTGAACACAAACATTCTTAGGTCTTATCTGAAAAGGCACTGCCTTCTGCTCTTCCCCCATGGCACAGCAGAGGGAAAACCTGGAATTGTACAGGAAAGCTGTTAACTTGTGTACTTCGTAAGAACAATTGAGAGCATAAAGATCAAAGAAGGTCTTTTTTTTTACTCATGTATTTTCTCTTACCTGATTTCACTATATTTATGCATATAATATTCAGAGAGAAAGAAGTAGACTTTTTAATCTCTCTACAAATTTTTCACAATTTGTTTACGTATGATCTTCACATTCTCCAAAGGAAAAAAAAAAATTACAATCCATACATTTGTGAAATGACTACTGATTATCCCATGGCTAAGCATCTTTCCCATCATAACATATTAACTAGCTTAACAGAAAATCCACATACACTCATTGTGTCTTACTTTCTTCAGTGAAATGGCTACAAATAAAATTCACATTTTCAGTAAAGAGAAAATATTTTTATAAATTACAGCTCATTTAAAAAGCTGTAACTAATTACTCTCCAGATGAGAGATTTTATTTGAAAACAATAGCTGTCTTCTTAATAATCATAGAGATTCTCCTAATATTGGATTAGAGTGTTTGTTACCCTCCCAAAGTTTGCAACAGAGCTTGTGTTTTCCATGTGCTCAGGCAAGGAAACCTCTTTTTTAAAAAAATTAACCAAACAAAACTAGAGAAAAATTCACCTTGATTTTCTTCACGAAGAAATGAACATCAAAGAGAAAACCCCTTTTCAATGTTAAAGCTATGTGAGAAGTGGTAGGGATATAACTAGACCTACAAAAAAAAAAAAATTCAGCACTGCAATTCTGCTTCTGGGAAGGCCCACAAACTGCTGGTGTGAGACTGTGGGTACTTACCAGGCAGCAGCATTAAGCATGCTCTGTTTCATCAACCATACGTGTATTTGTCACTCCCACCACACTCTGGGTCAGAACATTTGACAGACATGCAAGAAGACAACAAGACTGCGATACACCTTGGTCCTCCTTTGGGATGTTAGTGCTGTTACAATGAGTATCACTAGTACTGAGCTGAAGGAAGAGTTTTCCTCAGCTTCAGTCTGCCCCATTTTGTACTGCAAGAAAGCATTTTCCATGCCACCCCCAAAGCTCCAAGGGCCCCCAGTGCAGCTTGGATGTACAGTAATGTAGATGCATCCCAGCTGGCAGCAGATGATAGTTCTTATCTTTCCAATCTTCTGGTCACAGCATCAGAAGCCTTAGGACAGACTAACTGTGCTGATCCTTTGGCAGGATTTGCAGGTGGTGCTGAATTCCACATTGCACTCAGTGCCTAAACTGCCTACTTGGAAAAATGCTTAGGGGGTATTTTCATATGTTGCTTAATCCAGTATAAGATCTGCACAGACATCAGCAACATACCTGCTCTCATGCACCCATAAGGTGGGTTACAAACACATCTTTGTGTTTCATGACCAATGCTGAGGTTGTGGATGTTCATTTTCAGACATGTCTACTTTAATTGCAGCTGCAGCCTACAAAAGCTGTAGTATTGAACAGATTATCAGAAATGCTCAGCACTAAAAAGCTTCCATGAGTTCAGGTACTAGAACAACATCTTCCGATTTAGTAGGTATGACAGCATTGCAGAATGGTAGGGGTTGGAAGGGACCTCTGGAGATCATCTAGTCCAATCCCCCTACTAAAGCAGGTTCACCTAGAGTAGGCTGCACAGGATCACATCCAGGTGGGAAGGATTACGCCTCCTTCCAGAGAAGGAGGCATAATACTTCCAAAAAGTCACTGTTACTATAATGAAAGCTTTTTTCGTGGTTGTTTTGTGGGGTTTTTTTCCCACCTTTTCTATAACTGAACTAAATCAGAGGCAGCAATCTCTGTATTCAGTCTCTTAAACATAAATCAAGCTAAATACTAGAAGTTCCAAAGTGCTTCACTACTGAAAATTAACTCTATGGAGTCCTAGAAAGATTAAAAAAAAAATATAAATATTACTGTTTAAACTTCTGGTTGACAAATGCTTTGAAACAGAAGGAAACAGACTTAATAAAACTCAGTCTTTTTCCCTTACCATTCCGTCTCCTAATTCTTCCTGGCTGATGATGAAAATACCCTTCTTTTAATGGGAACAACTTCAATGGAATACAAATGTATCTAAGAGGACATTAGCAACTTATTTTCTTTATTACTTTCTTATTATAGTTAAAACAAGAAATAATTATTTCTAGGCCGTTTCCTGCCAGATGCTGTTCTAGTACCTCTAATAGGACATATCTTAAAATAACTGCTTGGTAGCAAGAAATTATATTTTTCATCCTTGCTCGTGTTTTCCCTTCTCTTCCTTTTCTCTCTCTTCAAATAACTTTATTAATTTGGGCTTTTTCATAAATTCTGGAAAACATCAATTCCATCCTCCTCACGACCTCCTTTGTACCAGAACAAAGGCAGGGATCAGATCAAAGAACTGATCCCACTGGCTACTAACCAGCCAAAAGACAAGAGATAAACTTGGGATTTAGCTAGACAAGTTACTTTAGCCAGCTCGCCACAATCTCAGAAATACTTTTCCCCACAAAGCTCAAGACAACGAATAAGAAGGTGGGAGCACTACAGCAGAAACACAGTTTCACAGTGAAGTATTCATGATCTTAAACACAACCAAAAAAACATGGATTCTGCTTGCAGTTTGTATGGTGCAGACTGCTTCAGAGGATGGCAGCACATAAACCAGCTCCAATCCAGAATTGTCTTGGAGCAAATATGCCCTGACTGCTGCCCTGATGAATATGCTTCATGAGCCCTTCAGTTATGGGTTAAATAATCGAGGTCATGATTTTGCACAAGTGGATTAATTTCCACCATGAATGTGCTGCTGGTATGGATCTGCAAAAGCATGTATATCTATGAAACAAAATTGTATTTTCATGTAATTCTACAAGAATTCTAGTTATCTTCATCTCCTCAAATCTCCCCCACAGGTCTGGTGCCAAAGAATGTTGCCACAAATTAATAAAAAATGAAATACATGTACATACAGAATCACATATTTATGAAAAGTATATTATTGATTTGACAACGTGGTAAATTCTAGCAGAACAGGAGATTTCAAGCTTGAAAATGTAAAACAGACGATGAAGTTACTGTTAGTAATAAGGTTAACTATTTCATACTTTGAAAGTACTTTGAAGAAATATTTCTGCATGTCCTTGACTTCTGAGTCCTCCATCCTTGTGCATCTTTACTTACCATGGAGATGAGCTATCAGCACAAGATCATAAGGCAAGACAAAGCAGTACTCAACTACATTTCGTAATGCATCGAGTTCAGAAATCTATCTGAATGCTTCATACTGTCACCTGCTTCTTCTACCAAAATCCAGTTAAGATTTTTTCCAAGGATAAAAACATATTTGCAAACAGTGGTTATTTCTTTAAACTCTTCTTTATGTCACCAGATCATCCATAGAACTCTATGTCAGTTAAGAGCAATGTGGATGCAACATTAACAAAAACACACAGCAAATGCTGAAGGAGGTCAGCAACACCCAGACCACCCACAGGGGATAACCTAGATCTCTGTGCAAGCGGGAGGTTAATTCAGTACCACGGTATTCTTCCTTGGGATCTTTTTCTTGACAATAAAAATAAAATAATAAATAAAAATACCTACCTCACACAGAGAGGCTTCCATCCAGAAATACTCTTTCAAAACAAGACTGCTTGCAAATGCATCTTGAGTCTACCTCCCTTACAATTCAGGGAACTTATAGGGAGCAATCACATTAGTATTTTTAAATGCTAAAACTATGCTATTATTTTAAAAGACCGTTCAATAATTAATGGGAGTTTGTGTGGTTTTCTAAAAAGGGAATCTCCAAGGCTTTTTGTTTTGGCTGCTGTTATTTTTATTAAAAAAAAAAAAAAAAAAGTTTAAAAAAAAGTGTAGTAAACAGCTGTCGATAGTAACTGGTTTGCTTTGAAGTCCTTTGCAATGACAACATAAAAAGCATAAGATAGTCTAAAAGTACTTTTAGAGGCACTAAGTTACAGACTAAAAGGCAATGCTAGTGAATTCTGAAATAAATACCTATCACACATTGTCTAATTAATTGTAGAAACAAAGTATGTGTTATAAATTCTACTAATATTACAATAATTTAATTTTTCATTCCTTCCAGTTAAGAACATAGTACATAAGATCAGCAAAGAGAGATCTTTTCAGAGGGGTCTGTACTTCATGCTACTTTTGCTTTGGATGTGGCAAAAACTTACTTTCAGGGTCAGAACACACTGGAACTGTTCACCACACTCATATTCTCAAACAAACAAACAAAAAAGCTACATCTTGTCTCTGAGGAGAGACATACAAATGAAGACTGTACAAATTAATGCATATGAGACACTTTGAAATGATGCATTTTTCCTTACAGTAAATTTCTTGCTTAAAATGCATTGAAGTCAATGAAAAACACCTATTGATTTCAGCAGATACCAGTACAGGTCTTGACAGCAGTATAAATCTAAGAAACTTACCTTAGCATCATACAATAAAAGAAATATAATGTTTTGGGGAAAAAAAAAAAAAAAAGAAATATATATTTGGAGAGAAAAGATGCTTTTTTAACTTAATTGGTTACTTTTTTCATGGATTTTTTTTCCTAGTTTTGGGGGGTTTGAGATTGGTGGTTAATACAAAGCTCCATAAGGCTCTTTACCCTTTGGATTTTCACTAAGCAATTTTATTTGTAGAGTTTTTTCTCCAACTTTATGCTGTATTGCTTTAGGTTTGTCAGACTATGAAGAGAAGCAACTCCTGTTCTCTGCACTTCCCACTGACCTGCTGCAAACTTACTGCTACATAGTTCCACAGTTCTGCAATAGTTCTACAACCTTGATCTTCCTTGGCTTTATCAATATGGTTAGTAAACATTATACTTCACCAAGGCTTCTCAACACTACACTTGCCATTTTCCCAATCTGTTATTCAATGGTAGGATTAAATAAAACCAAGGACAAATTTTTGTCAGCTGTCTGCATTACAGATCACGACAGTGCTAGACACGAACCATCTATTTATGTTAGTGCACTCAAGCCCTATTGGCAAGTCCCAGGAAGACAAGGAAAAGCTCACCATTTTTTTTTTCCTCCTCCAGCTTTTGAGTCAAGCAAAAGTTGTGAAGTCCCATGTGCAAAGTCTGTGATCTACTGTGCTTTCTAAATAGATCTCTTGGAAGCTTATGGGATTTGGAGGGAGAATGTGCTACAGCAGAAACTGTGCTCCAGCTTCTCACACTGAAAAATAACCCCCTAGGAAATCTCCCACAGCATCTATGGGAAAACGTCCCAGGTGGCCAATATATGTCTCTTACACAACCTGAATGGTCATTTCTTCCATTCTGGCCTTCCCTCCACTTCCAATAGCACAAGGGAGATGGCAATATTAGGCTTTGGATAAAACGGATAAACTTACACCGTGTTCTCTGATGTTCTGACGTGGCACATAGACAGTGTACTGCAGCAAAAGGTACACCACAGCCAAATGACATACAGGAAGTACACAAGAAAGTGGGAGGAGACAGAATTCTGTGCATACTGATATTGATGTGCATATTCATTAACTTTTCTCTAGAAATACTGGTTAAATTCTATTAAAGAGTTACTTGGCTTGCACAATTTTTTGCAAGGTGCACCCTCAATAATGAAAATTATGAGATGCCAAAAGGTTATGCTTCAACACTCTGTAATCAATACCTTTTAGAACCTGATGACAGAAATATTCTAATTACGTTCCTTATTATATGATTTACCTCTGTCATTCAATTATCATATGGTCTACTTGCCTGATCTTGGGGTAATGGAGAGTGGATGACTAAATTTTTTGCCCTTAAAAGACGTGAAAGAAGAAACATACCACCAATATCCATTGGAGGGAGACTAGTCCATTTTGTAGTCTCCAGTTCTGCTGGTGAGCTCAAAGAACTCAGGTCACCATGGAGGACTGAACTCTAAGTTTTCCACCTTGTTTGGCTTCATTATTTTTGCAATTGCAGTGAAACCTGTTAATAATGAGCTGGTAGAAAATTGACCTTACTCACAATTGATTATAAATCACTCTTCAGTTCTGGGGAAGGCAATCTTCCCAAACCAAGTTTTTAACTGGTTTTCTCAAATGACTGTGTTAGTGGTTGGGGCTGCATCACTGCAGTCTGTGGGAGTTTTGCTGTTAGCAACAATGTCTCCGAGGAAACAGCAGTCAGTAGAGATCTCTCGCTGTTTCCTGGTAAGTGTTTTGGGTTGGGGTTTTTTTGTGGGTTTTTTTGTGGTTTTTTTGGTTGTTTGGTTTTTTTCTAAAATAAAAACTATGTGAAGAAAAGAGGACAGGTTAGTTTTTTTAAAAAAATACATATAATCTTTGCACTTGGAGCAGTTGTACATAGATTATTATTTTATACATAAAAACATGTAAAGGCTTTACAAGGTGAAAGAGGAGTGAAAATTTCCAGTGCTGTATTTTTTAAAACAAGATGACTAGAAATATGATCTGGGGAGGAGCATCCTTCCCCAGAATATAGCTTTGGAAAGGAACATCCTTCAATTTAGAGGCAGCCGGGGAGGGGAACAGCAGAGATTAACCACCACGTTCACTAAACCACTAACTCCTCATTCTGTTAGCAGAATACTTTTACAGGATGATATGTGGGCATTTGAGCTGACGCACATGTATGTGGAAGGGCTAAAGAGCAGTTCTATTATCTGTCTAGATTCTGGGGCAATGTGAAAAATGTAGGTTTTTTTTTTCTTCAAACCTACATCTATTCCCTTATACCCTGTAGTTGGAGCACACACAAAATATTTTTTCAAAGAAAGAGATGAAAAATGTAGCTGGTTGTTTTTCAAACAGATGAACAAAGACCTCTCTGTTCTATTATCAGTACTCATATCTCTTCTGGTACAGGATGTGTCATTGCTCTTTGTACCAAAATGTTACTACATATTGTAACATTCATTGAGAAAAATAATTAAAAGGAAAGTTCAGTATGTGGTTAAATGATATCAGTGTCACTCTGGGATCTACATGTGTAAATCATGTCCAGTGTTACAGACTGAACCCAAGAGAACAAATTAATATTCTGCTGCATCCCTGAAGACTTCTGGAGACTTTGGCAAATTCTTGCTGATTTTATGCAAGTATTGGCTTAATATCCAAATTCATGAGTACCTGAAGACACCCTGGGTTTACTAAAACTCGTTTGTACTCAACAGTTTTGAAAATCAGGTCACCACATCACTAAATATAAAGAACATCAGTAGGCTGTCCTGATTTTTGGAAGCGCCAAGCTGCCACGGTTCTAGCTAACTAAAGTCAGTGAAAATTGTAAGTGCTCAGTAACTGGAAATCCATTTGCTTTTTGTTAAATTTTTTAGCTGTATATGAGAGATTTTGACTACCTAAAGCTGAAAATCTTAAACTGAGGCTTGGCCTTCTAATGGCATAACGGAACAGAAATTTGGGTCATTTTTTCAAAAGAGGAAAATAGTAATTGGGTCATTGAGATTGAGGTAGGAAAGCCTGTTCAGCCTTGGTTTGCTGAATGCATCTAAGGTCTTTAACATTAAGAAAATGTCTTCTCATGTTTTCAGGATTTTTTCCTGAAGTTTCATTCATAATGTAATTAAAAAGAATGCATACTCACCCACGGGTATTTCAGACAGCAGTAAGACCCAGAGTCATATTTAAATACTTGTCAGAATAGAAAATTTGGGGGTGAGGTGAGAATGTAGGGCTAAAATTTCATCTGGGAAACATTCTCATTTCCACTAGAGTCAGTGACAGAGTTCCCATTGACTTTTAAAGGCAGCAAAAGCAAGTCAGCACAAAAAAAAAAAAAAAAAAAAAAAAAACATAAACAGAATCATCCCAAGCCTGCTGAAAATTCATTACATAATTTTAAAATATGAAGGATAAATCCAGGCATCTAAATGACATATACATGTGTTACACACCATTAATAAGTGATGAGAAATAAATAAATGAAACCAAACATGCCCAGTGCACTGCTGCTCTTCACAGGATATGAGCTGGAGAAACTAAAAATAGAAAAGATGATTTTGTGTGCAAGTGCCATGAAGGAGCAGTGGTTCAGCAGGGGAAGATGTAAACAGAACACTAACACAGTCCCAGTGGGGGTGTACAAATGTAAGGGAGGACAAAGTTTCTTTCACTGTACATTACATGGAGAAACCCAGGTAAGGCACAAATAACACAGGTCTAAAATGTAACAGAAGATGCTCCCCCAGAGTGGCTTATATCTGAGGATTTTTCTTCAATTTTGTCTTATGTTTTGTGCCTGAGAAATTGTTGTTACTTGCTGCTTAAGTGTCTTGTATATGTTGGGTTTGTTTCCTATTTTTTTGTGCCTTGCATGTCTGCTGAGTAATTTAAGCTATGAAAAAACAAGTTAAGCAAGCAAGCTCTTTCGTACTTTGTTCAGGAAGCAATGATGTTAGTGGTCACTGGCTAGGGAAGGAAAGATAGTCCCAGAAAGAGTTTGAGACAAACACTTTGAAGGTTTTTAAGATGAAGACCAGACCCTTAACTTAATTACATAATAATAAAGGCCAGTTGTTAACTTCCTCCATCTGAAGAATATGTTCATTCTGTGTTCTAACTGGCAGCTGCTCTAGAAACCCGTGGCTTGTTGCAATGATGTCAGTATGACAGCTCCAGTGAAGAGCCAGCAAACCGTCAAGAAATACATAAGCACAGAGCACAACTGTTTCCTCTTAGATGATGATTTGCCTAGAAAAAATAAATCCCACCTGTTCCAATACTCTGACACAATAATGAAATACAAGTGATACTGAACACCTTGATCACTTCTAGAGCAGCTACGGGAGCCTCCCCATAACCCTTTGTAACTGGCTGGTAATTGCCAAAAGCATACATGAAGATGAGCATGTAGTCGCTGTGGTTCTTCACCATGTGCCCTCTGCATACATTCTGTTCTTCACAGGCACAAATGCCACAAAAAGGAAACCGATTATCCTGAACAGCATTATATGTTGTGGTTATGCCCTTAATTTCTTTTGGACTTCCACATCTCAGGGTATCGAGGATCTGCTATCCAAACACAGGGAAGAACAAGCAAGCTCCAGTAACCCCAACTGCTAGAAGCTGCTGGAAGCAGGTTGTCCAATCCAGACTCTTCTCTTCACAGCAAATCCCAAAATTGTTAAAACTGTTATAAAAAATAGTTATTGTTTAGTAACAACATATAACAACACTGATTTCCTTGTAGGTCTTTCATTTAGTTGGATTCCTCCTCTGAAGTAAGATCTCCTCAAGTTAGATCAATTGTGTGCCCTCAGGATGTCTTCTCATTCACTTAATTTTCAAAGTGTCACATGGAATAAACACTTCTCAAATAATCTGAGAAGTCAAAATTAGGAAAAAGTGTGTGAGTGGCTATTGCAAAGGCCAGTGTGAGAATCAAATCAAAAGCCTGAGACAAGTCAAGTGCTACTGAAAGGAGGTAAACAAACCTCAACTCCAAAGAAGAGTATGATGAAGAAGGGTAACACTTAACATTTAAAAAAAAAAGGTTAAAAGAAGCACATGATGGGCAGGTGATATGAAAGTGTGCTTTGGTGAAGATCTGAAATATCAGAGTGCCGTCTTCTCAACAAGAAGAAACTAACTATAAAAGCTACTCAGAAAATGTGAGTAGAATTAGTGTTCATCAGATAAGGAAAAGATGGCATTGTGAAAACACGGACCCTACTTATTCCAGGCTACACCATCAAAGGTTTCTCAGTGGTGGTTGTATTTATCTCTTATATCTCCATTTGTGACAGCCTGGAAGTCATGAAAGGCACAGGAAATGCCAAAACAGCCTTATATATAAGGGCTGCAATGAAGCCCCAAGAATTCAATGGATGGGCCTTCGAAAAAACTTCAATGTTTAAAATGAAGAACAACATTTCAATTACTATAAATGTAACAGTATGAATGTTAAGCCATGAACTAAGAACAGAGTGTACAACTATCCCATTGCATACTGAAATCCAAGGCATAAACTCTGTACATGATAACCTTGCATCAGGAAATGCTGAGGACTGTAATATCAAAACACGTGACTGAGAGCATATTCAGCATTGAAACTTCACAGCCACATTCATAATATTCTGCAGCTGGGTGAAGCTTATTAATTAACCTGGCTTTAAAAAGACTAGGACCTTCCTCATTACGAGGCCCAGCTGAACATTCTGTGAATGGATTGTACTGGCACAGTCTTTTCCCTTTTCAATGATTTCTGCATCACACTTGATTTTGCAGCATTTATGTGTCCTCAGAATGCATAAAACAACAGAGATCTGTTTTGAGTTGAGGCAGCTATGCAAATTTATGGCAGCTATGCAAATTTTTACCAGCTGAAGAAGTGGACTACAGTATCACCACATTCCTTTCCTGCATGCAACATAATACTGCTGGGCTGCAAACAGCTGTTGGAGCTGACATCTGGCAGTTAAGGGGAACCAGTTTCTTCTAAGAAAACAAAACTTTGTTACATGCAATGGACAGTTACTTGAGATGCCACCCTGTTTCCTCTGAAAAAACACAGGTAACATGCATATGAGGAAGCTGAGATGTATTCAGAAAGATTATTTTTAAACCTATAGTGCTCTGCTAGTAATTGGTGCATTGTCATATCAAACAAAGAGCCAGTATCAACAAAAATGAACCCACTCCTTGCTTCTATATTTAGAACAAAACACTGATAAGATGTGTATTTATGGAAATGCAAATAGGAGCCATCATGTTCTATCATGCTACAAAAATGCTGTAGTCAATCTTCCTCTCCACACAATGCTATTAGGTAAAGATAGATCATGTATATGAGTGGACCTAGTCCAAAAGTTCACTTTCAATTCAGAATATTCCTGAAGTATGGAACAAGTAAAATATCTGAATCACTTCTCATCGCTAATGCTGTATTTCTCATGCTATACAAGCTGGTTTTTAAATGGTAAAGGCCTTTCAGCCTGCCCACCTGAGATGCTTAAGCTTTTCATAGAATCATTCAGATTGGAAAAGACATTTAAGATCATCAAGGCCAACCATTAACCCTACTCTACCAAGTCCACCACTAAGCCATATCCCCAAGTACCACATGTATATGGCTTTTAAACACATCCAAGGATGGTGTCTCAATGACCTCCCTGGGCAGCCTGTTCCAGTGCTTGACAACCCTTTCAGTGAAAAAATTTTTCCTAATGTCCAGTCTAAACCTCTCCTAATACAATTTGAGGCTAATCCCACTTCTTCTGTTACTAGTGTCCCTCTTGTTCTGTCATCAGCAAGTTCTCAGATGACACCAAGCTGAGTGGTGCTGTTGATACACCAGAGGGACAGGATGTCATCCAGAGGGACCTGGACAGGCTGGAGAGGTGGGCTCAGGTGAACCTCATGAGGTTCAACAAGAATAAGTGCAGGGTCCTGCACCTGAGCTGGAACAATCCCCACTGTCAATACAAG
>JAAGNO010009347.1:24528-38775 GCA_033439905.1 Ceryle rudis | reverse complement strand
TTCTCAGGTTTTTATTAATTTTAAAAAACACTATTGAAAACAAAAAAAAAGGAATGTACAAGAAAGCATGTTGGGGAAAAAAAAAAAAAAAAAAAAAAAAGTAAAAATAGCTCCTGTAGAGTTCATCTCACTCAAACCCGTCCCTAATAAGACATTTGGTCAATGAAATGACACCTGCAACATTCTCCTCTAGGATTTTAATTCGTAATGTTGAACATTTGGACCACTATATTTAGCATATTACTGCTTTTGTTTGTGCTTCTGAATTACACAGTATTCACAGTCTGCCAGTATTAGAGTATACTGCAGGCTCTTTTCTGTTTCTAATCACTCTACAAAGAGATTAAATACAATGAAGAACCACTGTTAACAGTAAATTCTATTTACATTGTCAGTAGGTACTTTGGAAAGCTAGTTACGGTAATTTCTTCATATGCTATAACACAAAAATGTAGTACAATACAATAAATTAGTCCTAGACTCATAATAAGATTTTTTTTTTTTTTTAATATATATCTCATTTTGAATGTAGGCATGCAAGTGTTGGAAGGTACTTCAGAAATACACTGACAGATTAAAAATAGTTTTGTTTTCCTGTGGTATCATTAAAAATTTCTTCCAAAATGGAAGCATAGAAATAAGTATTCGGAATCTATTGATTTTTGTAATGCTTTTATCCTCCTTCGAAGTCTTTAAAATGAAACAGGAACTACAAATGTATCCACGTAGCACATTTAGATTGATATTGGTCAAATAGCCTGAACTGTTGTTGATCATAACAATGGAATGAAAAAACTGATCATACAATCAGTACACAGGGATGGGTGGAATGAAGAGACAGCTGTTTCTAGTAAATCATTTAAAGCTCTGCCTGAGACAAAATATCCTTGGTTTTCATCATAGAGGAAAGCAAAGACTAATTTCAGTAACTTCTAGCACTAACACTAGGTTCTCAACACAGAAGGCCATTGTTCTTCATACTAGAAATAGTTTATCATTTGTGCAATTATGATTGATAATTGCCAGAGGATTAGCTTTGTTTCTTCTGGCTTAATGAAATAAATAAACAATCCCTTGTATAATATCTTCTGTTCCAACAATCTGCAATAATATGACCAAATTATGGAAGAAACAATTACAACTAGAGATACATCCAAAGATGCATACTACTGCAGTTAAACATCTTGCATGGGTGTTCCATTTCCAGTTCTGTGCTATGGCACATGTCATGGTTTTCTAAGGTGTGTTGTCATGTCAGACTTCTTCTAGATGTAAAAGACAAAAAGGAAAAGACCATACCTGGCCTTCCAAGACCATTACTTAGGTAAAAAAAAAGACTAAGGTAACTGTTTATATCACTACATCATAACAAAGTCATGTAAGACAGTCCCACATCTTGTGCATTCCACCATTGACAGTCCAATACTATACATGAAATAACAGTCTAGGGTCCATACTACACCCTGTAGTACACATCTCTTGCAGTCTCCCAGGTCCCGTACATCAAAGGTCAGATTCTCAGCCATGAACTGGCTAAAAGGATTGGAGAGAGAGAAAGAGGCACAAAGGTACAGTCACAGTTTCACCACCGTGGGGTCTTTTCACTCTCATTCTTGTCCCAACATAGTCTAGGGTAGTCTCATGCATGTCCTCAATTATCACAGCTGCCTGTGGTCTCCATCAGTCACTTGATCATTCCCTAGGCACAGAATCACTCAACACTCACGTGATCTGTCCCCCAAACATAACATTTTGACAGTAGGCTACGAGCCTGCCTATCCAATCACCTGAAACTAAGAGTTAGTCCAGACCCTTTAAAGGCACAGCCAGATCACAGCTGAGAATTTGGCCTTTGATTTTCACTTGTCACCCGCACAGAAATGCTAACCATTTGCCTAGCCAGATGGACCTGCACAAGTGTTTTTAGATTTATTGCCAGAATATCTTCCACACATTCTGGTGAAAAGAACATTTCTGACCAAGATTTCCATCAGGTTTAAACTATGCAATTGTTTAATAAAGTTGTTTGCTTGTATATTGCAATTTTAGCCACTGAAAAGCACCTCTCTATGCCATAGTTTAGGAGAAACAAATGGATCATAAATAAACTTTGTTTTTTCACAGGCTCCTTTTCACAAAACAGTATCTCTCATTCACTCATAGATGTGCCATAGCCACGCTCATAAAAGCACAAGGAAAATTTGGTTTGCTTAATTTTCAAGCCGCTTTTAAAACTGTGATGAAAATTTAACTTGACTCAAACACTATATAAACGGGGGACTATGTGTCCAAAGTAGATCAGAGGAGTGTGTCTGAAAAATATATAAAAAAAGAAAAACACAACAAAACCCCAAACAAAACCAAACAAACAAACAAAAGCATCCAAAGAAAGAATAAGGAATTCAGATAAAAAGTTGAATATTGTGGGCCTGGTCCTCATCTACCACAACAGATGTAATTTAGAAATAAATCCACTCAGGCTGGTCACCAAGGTCAAGGAAGAATCACACACTTAAGATCACCTTACCAAACAAAAAACTCCATTTTTGAGAATTACATCAGATTTCAGATTTTATAGGGTTCTCACTCCAAATAAGAATGAGTGAATTTCCCAGGTTGCAACACAAAATAATGCTTAGTAAAAATATATGGAGCTCTACAACTCCTTTGCATAACTTTTTCTGGAGTTGCACTCTCCCAGGCTGGACTCTCTTTTTTCCCCACTGTTCATTTTCTTCCCCCCATTCTGCCAATTTTAATCTAGCAGGGAAAGTCCCTTTCTAGCAAGCACTGTCAAAACATTCAGGACATGGACCTTGCACTCTGAGAATGCAATGCTGCGTCCAGTCAGCAGTGCCTGGGTGCCTCGGGGATTTGGAAGAATCAACATGCATATTCCTAGCAGTCAAGATGTGTTCCACTGAACAGCTGTGCACCTCTGCTTTTGATTTTTTCAGGTGCATGTTCCTCCCAAAGACAAATTCTGTGCAGCCAGAGCAGTCTGAAGAGAGTGATGGTTCACTGCTAGCTGAGGGGAGGAAGACAAAGCCATTACCCATTACTCTGATAGGACTTAACTAACTATCCCAAATAACTCCAGCCTTTACAATGGGAAAGTAGCACACAGCTTTTATAAATAAGAATTATTGACCTTTTTAAATAGTTTCAAAAGAAGAAACTCTGCATCAAATGTGAGTATAATTTAGAAACTACTACATAGCAGCAAAACTACATTAGACTTTCTGATTTTTCCATGGTATCCTTGGATAGATACACCACCCAGTAGACCATGTTAAATGCTCCAAAGGTAACAGGAAATAAAATGCGTGCATATTTGTCTATCTTACTCGTGCCAGAGTGGGAGGCAGGGGGAGCAGGTGCTGTGACAGCAGATGGCTTTGAAGATGCTCCTAATGTATTAGGTGTGGTGGTCTGAATCTGCTCCAGTCTAGATCCAAGCAAGTGCTGTATGGAAGGGGATCCAGCTGTGGCATGCTGGGATACAAATCCAGTTAAAATTGGGGTAGAAGGAGGAGCTGGAGGGGTAGCTCTTGCAGAAGATAATGTCTCTGATGCATTGATGCGTGTGAAAGGGTTGGGACTTGATGCAGAAAGGGAATGGGGTGTAACGTCAGAAGACCCCTGAGCTACAGAGGAAGGCTGGATGGAACTGTGCCTTGTGTCAATTCGTCTCCCACCAACAGCTTCAGACTGTACTGTGGCATTCGTTCTTTTCCTCACATTTGAATTGGCATCTGTACTCTGCAAAGTGACAAAAACAATACTAGTCATCCTTAATCACCTTCATACAAGCAATGGAAAGTTTATAATTAAGCACTATCAATGTAATACTTAAAAATACAACTAGTAGCTTGATCCTGAAACATAAAGATATCACATGCTCATGAAAAAAATTTAATAGCACATAAAGTGATAATCAAGAGTTCCTTTTACCTGTGTCTGGAATACCACAGTGAACACATCTGACGTATCACGCTCCATGTGATGTGCTACCTATGTAAACTTACTACCATGAGAAGGGTTAGAATCAAGATAGGTTGGGTTTTTTTTCCCCAGGCTTATGCTAAAAACAAAATTCTCAGATGCTTACCCTATTACTCTGATGATATAAAAACAGACTAGATGCAAATTACCAGCCATGATGGTTTACTTCTGCTTTATATCTCCTGAAAAGTAACTACCTTATATAAAGAAGTCTAATTTGTCTTCTAGAGGAGACGCTATTAAAATGCAAGTATTTACCAAACCAAATTACCAAGTTACCACATTGCTGCTCTTTCAGAAATAAAGGCAGTACTTTTTCACATCAACCACAGGCAATAAATTCTCCAGCTGCAATTGAACCAGTGAATAAATCAGTCTTTCATCAACTACTCCTTTCCATTAATTAAGGAAAGTAGTGAATTCTCCATCACTTGGTGTCTTCGGGTTTAGATGTCTTTCTGAAAGATACGCTTAAGTGAAATAATACTTATTAGGCTGGTTGAGAAACTGAAATAAAGATAAGGAAGCACAGATGGGTAATCCAGCAGAGTTTAGTATTATACTGACTTCTGGGAGTGGGATTCAGGCTCTGTCTTTCTTCTCTGTATTTAAGAGGAAGCCTAATATATCCTGAACCTCCTTCTGGAAGGGTACCTGAAGAATAGACTTTTGGACCTTCAGCCCTGCACCTAAAATATAATATAATTATATATTAGATAGAATATATTATATTTTAGATATAATATGTGAATATAATTTGTGCAAAGACTTGCTGCTTTCCAAAAGACAAAGATTTAACAGCAGATAGGTAACATACACTCAGTGGCTGCAATACAGGTCTAAATATAGGCTGGACTAAACAATTATTTGTTATATAACAAAACAAACAAACAAAAACCCCCAAACAAACAAAATCACATTTTGTACTTATCTGATGATATTGCTCTCAAGTACTACCCTGCACCCATCTACTGTGCCTTCAGCTTCCCTTCCCTTCACCTCTACCAGAGAACCCTGCCAAAGCTCACAACAGAAGGAAAAGGGAGAGAAAGTGGGCAATGATTTATCTTCCCTCCTTCATCCAACAGCAATCCTAACCTGTCAGAGCAGGTAAATCCTGAAGTGTCAGAGCAGTAACAGAAAACAGCTCAGGTGGTGTTATTCAAGTTACTAGTACCTTAAGTAGTGAGAAGAGTGACAACCACATCCGTTTCCTGCCTCAGTTGTGATGAGCTTCTTTGCTCAAGGAAACAGAGAAATGGGAGCTTAAAATAAAAAACATCTTAAAAATATTTAATAAAAATAAACAATCAAATAACTTGACATCTCCAGCACTCCCATCGTGGCCAGAATGCTGGTCCCAAATCATGTTAATTGCAGTACAAAGCAATCACTGGCAACATTGCTGGCCTGAATTTATCTGAAGCTGTCACAGCTATATGCCAGTTCATGGCTGATATATTTGCCAGCTCATGGTTGACGTAACAAAGAATCCCTCTTAGGTTTCACAGTTTTCCTTCCTGCATAGAAGTGTCTCAATCCCTTTATTTTTCTCCATCTGCAAGCTAAAGAAGCAGAGGACTGGAATAAACACCAGAGGAAACTGGTATTTCCTGAAAGAAACACTAATTGTACTGTTTGAAAGAGAAGCCTGAGTCGCTCTTTGGAAAGTGCAGAAGTACACATAGGTGTGCAGTTTGGATACTTCCACACTAGGGTTGCCAGTTACCCAGGGATAGTAAAGCAGCTTTCAAGATTGCTAAATTGAAATGATAAATTACCATCAAGACAAGAATGCATTTACTAGATACCTGCTAATACCCAACTCAGTATGGCACGTTACTGAAGGCTTCCAAAGCTAAGCAGATGCAATTCATCGATGTCCACTGTCAAAAACAATCCCTGTGCTATTTAGAAGCTGGCACTAGAGTAATTTAGAGGAGGTTTTACATTCTACATGCAGATCCTTGAACAAGCCTGCTTTGCTCAAGTAAGATTCTCCCCTCATAAAGCTCTCAAGCAGTGCCTGGGGAGCAAAAGTCCAGGGGTTGGGACAGGGGCTGCAAAGTAGACCTGCATTGGAACTAAGACATGTCTTGCTTACACTGTTTATTCTAGAATAAAATTATCTATACTATTTCAAATGCTCAAAACGTGTAACTGTTTAGAAGTCTACTCAGCATTTTCTTTCTTGCCACTAATACACAAATCTTCCAATATGTCAGGAACCTCAAGTTTAGAGAGAAAAACAGTTTCCTCAAAAATATTACAATGCACACATAAAGCCCAAATAGATAACACTGTAAGATATCACAATATACCACTGCATAACAAACCCCAAAAATATGGGCACAGCTTTCATTCATTCTCTGCAAACCATCTTCCCAGCACTCAGAGTATGGAATTAGAGATGGTATTTCTAACATGCTCCACAGACAACATATCGCCAAAACCTGATTGTTACTGCATAATACCTTTATAGTAGTTTGGATTTGTCTTCTTGACTTGAATCTTGTCCTTGAAACATACTGAAACAACCACATTTCATGTTACATTATGTGAGGAAAGGCGGGGGCTTTGGCCACTGCTGGAGCAGCATGTTTACCACTAACACTCATTCTAACAGTGGTAGGAGCAGCTTAAATATTTAAGATGGAAAAATTTCTTGGTCCAGTGCTTAGCTCCAATATGTTACGCACCCCAGAACTTCTGTCTAAGGGAAGCACATTCTAATTCCTATTTCCAGTAGGTTTTGCAGAATCAGCATGCAGCAGCAAAACAAGAGGCAGGCAGCCTGCCTCACTTTTCTAACATGGCAACTGTGTCACTCCTGCTGTGAGCAGTAAGCAATCAGTTTTGTGCTCTGTCAAAGCTGAGCAGAATGCATCCTCATTGACAAGGTGGCCTTGCCAGCTCATTGCCCACCACCTCCCTTCACATATCCTTTTTTTGCACTTGCCTTACTCAAGACAGTATCATGACAAGAATTCATTCTTCTCCTTCAAAGCACTCCCCCCATGACACTCAGGGTGGGGAGGAGGAAGGTAAATCATAAGTGAACTTGAGCTTGGGAGGAAGGGAGGGGTGGGGAGAAGGCATTTTAAGATTTGGTTTTATTTCTCATTATCCTTCTCTGATTTGATTGGTAAGAAATTAAATTAATTTCTCCCAATCAAGTCTGTTTTGCCTGTAACAGTAACTGCTGAGTGAGCTCCTTGTCCCTATCTTGACTCACAAGCTTTTTGCAGTATTTTCTCTCCCCTGTTCAGTTGAGGAGGGGGAGTGATAGAGCAGTTTTGGTTGGCATCTGGCATCCAGCCAGGGTCAATCCACCACAGGCACAAAATCAAGAAATAAGACATGAAAATCAAAGGGAAGCCAAATTAAAATGCAACCCAAGAAACAAAGGGATTATCCAAGTAAAGATTCCTTTCTGGGGGCAAGTCAGGAAACCACTCAGTTATCCTGAGCCAACAGAAAGCTGCTGTGATAGTCCAGATGGAGCTTCACAGGAAACACTGAGTCCACATTTTTTACATTCTTACTCTAGATTGAGAAAAGATCTGATTTTCTGGAGGCATTTCAGTGAGATTTTTGGGAAACATTTGAAATGGTGTAGCTCCAGAATGTAAAATGGGAGCCTGGAAGCTACCATAAAATGAAGTGTATTACAGCATGCAATGCCAGCCTTAATACGTTTACCTTTCAATAAACACAATTTGCTGCTTATGTAAATGATGCCTCACCCTTCCTTTTAAATAACCTATCATTCTGACTTAGTCCAACGAAATCCACACATCACAATCACCACCGAAAAAGAAGTTGTAAATACTTTGTTTTCATGTATCCTTCTTCCAGAGGAAACGTTGCTATTGATCCTGTCAGGAAGAATTCAGCCTCTAAACCTTAACTGGTAGAAACACTAAAGATGAGAGTCTCAAAATCCTCGGCAATCTGAGAGCACAATACCTCTCCATGCATAGACAAAGTTCTTGATCTCTGATAATAATCTAAGAATATATATTTTATTATAATTATGGGACATCTCCATTGGATAAAGCTCTGTGGTTGGCTGTGATACGTTAATGGCAAGAATCTACAGCACCAATCTCCTATTTGATTTTTAACAGCCAAGACTGGCAACTGTGAAAGCTAATTTTCCATGGGACTTCAAACACTAAAACAACATGCCAGAGGTACATAGGTGACAGCACTTATCCATGGAATCAACAAAACCTAGGGAAATGAAGAATCCAGTCTTTTTCAGAAGAGATTGATAATCACTCCTTTCTATCCAAATGAATATTTCATTAGTTATACAACTAAAGAAAACAAAACAACAACAACACAACCCAGACAAACAAAATAACCCCAAACCCTCAACTCAGTACAAGAGATTAGAAAGCTCCCATCCTGTGCATTAGCATACTTTACTGAGGAGGTCAGAGGCCATGGGAGAGAAGATTAAAATTCTGTCAGGAAAATTCTGTCATACAACATGCAGTATGCAAAAAGCTTTTGAAATATTTACTGTATTAATAAGCATAGAGATCTTGCTTTAATTTTAAGCATCACATGCTATTTTTCATGTTTTTTCTCTTTAAAAGACCTGAAGTGGGGAAAGATACATTCAGTACAAGTTCTTCCTACCTAAAAAGTCCTGATACAAGATATCCTTTTACTAGTTCCAGAGCAGAAAGTCAATTTTATTTGGCATGAGGACAGAAAAATTAAACCAGACTCCTTGCAGGCATGTGTAAAACGTGGTAATTAAAGCTGTATCCTTCCCTTAACAAGTGGATTCACATGCAATTGACCATGAATAATACAACGAATGATGCTGTTAGCATACTTCAACACAAATCTATACAATTTATTGTTAAATACTGTGGCAGATTTGTGGAGCAAGTTTGATGGTCAGATTCTATGACAGAATGTAGAGAACAAAACAGAACCCTAAAATCTATTTAATCTAAGAACCCTAAATCTATTGCCAAAAATCAATCCACAGATCCTTTGCTTTTCCATTTAAGCTCAATTTTAAGGGATACTGGTGTTTACTACCGCACTAAAATGATGCACAAGTATGAGTCAACCTAAACCCTTCAATATTTAACAAGGTTTGCACACTATAAACAGCTGCTCAAATAATGTGGAGATTCTGAAACTTTCTCTGAGCCTACATGAGCCTTGACTTGAGCCAAAAACAAACAAAAAAAGTAGTACTGGATTGTTTTGTGTGTATTACCAGTTTTTGACAAGCAAGCCAATTTTGCACTTCAATGAAGTCAAGATTGCAAATTTAGCATGAACTGAAGTAGTGTGCAGCAGCTGAGCTGAGATTCACGAGAAGGGGATCAGCAGCACAGCAATATACAATACTGAACTGACAAATTTAGTCATCCTGTTACAGAACAAAGAGATCTGGTAACAACCACAGTGCATATTCCCTATGATAAGGCCAACCTAGAATCTGTAAAACAAACAAGAACATTATTTAAAAGTCACATGCCAAGTCCTGGGGAGAATGTAGCAATGATAAAAGTGATTACCAGGACATCAGGCAACATTATCCTTAGGACTGTCTTTAAAAATGTAAATACTGAGAACACGAAGCTGTGAGAAATTCTTGTGTTGGTACAGCACCGTATAGTCAGCTCCTTCATACAACTCAAGGGCATCTTCCTATAACCTGTTAGTGCTCTACATAACAGCTTTAAATCAGTCTCTGCAATTCTGCACCATAATTTTTATAATGGATACATCCTGTTGAGATGTGAATTCAAAATAAGCAGTTCCTACTGCCTGAGCTAACAGACAATCAGTAGTACTCAGCATGCAAAATCCCCTTCATAGGCCCCCTGGCCACTAAGAAGCACAGTCGTCATCAACTGCTCATAAACAAGTACACATTAAAACCAGGACTATGTGTTTGCAATATAATTTAGAGGTACTCTACTCCATCTCGGCACTCTCTGGAAAATGGCTTAGCAGTCCTGGGGCTGGATAGGTAGGTACTTCAGAAGACCTGCGTCAGCCTCATCCTACGGCAGACCGTCACAACAACGTTGTGCAAGGTGCCAGGGCTGCTTTTGCACCATTTGTTTGCTTAAACAGAGAGGATTTTTCTGCAGGTCAATGTTTTCTAGATCCTTAGCAGATCTTTGGCACAAGGTATCACTAAAGTGGTAACTCTCTCTGGGACAGAGGCAGAAGAATATTTAAAACAGTAACTTCTTTCTCAGGGATACACCCAAAGCAAAATTTACAAGTCACACCACCACCATCTGGTACCAGTCCTAGCAGGAGAGAGCTAATGCTTTGACATCCAGGAGGTAGCTGTAAAAGCTGTAGAGAAATGCTCTGGGTAGGATCACAGCCTAAGCTCTCCAGGAGCAGCCATCCAAATCAACCCAGCACTGTTAGCTTTGAGCTCTTTCTTAAGTTACACTGTCAAAAGACCTTCATAAAAAGACACTGCCCTCTTCTGTAGTAACCCAGTGATCAAGATGGGAGTGTAAGTTTCATTATAGGAGACCTCTTCTCAAATCTGTTCTGTCACAGGGATACCAACACAAGCTTCCCACATCTTAAGTGCTTCCCCACCAGGCTATTGGATATTCTAGGGCAAGTGGTTCTCATTCCTTACAATAGATGTTGCATTCTGCACACTTCAATCTCATCCTCCCGCTACAGTGCATGTGCAGACAAGCTGTCTCAGAATCAATTCCTCTCATTCTCCTTGGCCTCATATAAATTATTTAACCTAACAAGAGCAGTTTCAATAGGAACTTAACATCCCATGGACTACCTAACAGTCTGGCTACTAATACAATTCTCCAAGACAGAAAGGGCAGGACTCCAGTCTGCTCAGACTCCCACGTGGGCTTTGTGGGAGGCAGTATCTAATAGGCATGCTGGCCATTCAGATTAAACAGAACAGGTATTTTTCCACCTCAGATGCATGGCAACCACTCTGGAAGCATCAAGTCAGTTCTGTACATGCCTACTCAGGGAAATTTAGTAATGAAGCCTTTCAGATGCCTCATCATCATTTTTGACAGTTAATCTCCTTAAGTGGAAAATAGAAAGGAAAAAAAAAAAAAAAAAAAAACCACAACAGAAAAAGAAGGGAAAAAAAAAAACCCACACCAAAAAAACCAACACACACACACAAAAAATCTCCACAAACACCAACAAGCAAGCAACGAAAAAAACCCCCAACAAACCCTGAAAAGGATACCACAATCAATCAGGTTTAAAACTGCACAGAAATTTAATTATCAGAATAATCAAGCATATAACAAAGAAATGTAACTGTATTTACTCTTCACTTTTCATTAAACTTCTTTATGTCTCGCTGTAAGACTAAGATTAGAGCCTTCCATGACAGCTCTATTAAACCTTCAATGAGACACAAGTAAGTTAATATATAGGATGGTCAGTGATGTACTATATGAAAGCATAGGTTTCCCAAACTGGGACATGTCTGTTAATTCAAACAAAAACCCATGCAAGAACTGGAAGGCTAAAAGCAACCAGAAGTCTGGCATTACTTACTGTTTAGTTGCAACATCAAAATTGTTTGTATGGTAATTTAGTAATATTTCCCTATTAAATTCTAACATAGCTGTTTTATCCTTACCATTCTTCCCCTAAGAAAACATTCTGTTCTTCTGGGAGGACACTAGATAGCCTGCCAAATTCACACCATTTGACATTTACCAGGGAAGTAGCATGTTGTCATCAGTATAAATAATGCTGCTTGTCCCAAATCCCACTGAGTCACCATATTGCCATGCTGCTAGCAAATGCACAACTTGGAGGAGATATCTACCATATTTTACTATTATGGTGTAGAGCCAGTCAATCAAAATTTTACTTGGAATAGTACTAGAGATTTTGTTTTGCCTTACAGAGCCCTGGAATATAACCAATTAGAAGCTCCACCTGCCACAAGATATAATGAATTCTAGTCTACAGCTTTAGCAGTGTAAAGAGCAATATAGATGATCTGGAAAGAAAAAAGTGAGAGATAAGGTAAAAGAGCCAGTCCACCATCCATGCTGTTCATTTTGTGATCTCAATCATGTGATGGAAGGGAAGGAGAGGTAAGAAGAGCACTCCCTATTATGGTCCACCATCAAACTGGCCTAAAAGTACAGAATGTGAAAGAAAAGTGAATTTGAGGTTATTAAAAGTACATTAAGTAGAAGCAACTTGTTTCAAAAAATGGATGCCAAGTTTATGCCAAATAAACCCATCCACATGTATGGTGCTTAAAAGCATACATGCATATATATATATGTGTGTATATATGTATGTATGTATGTATGTATGTATATGGTTCTTAAGCACTGGTGTGCACAATTGTTAAAGATTATATCATGAAAAAAATGAAAGAATTGAAAAAATAACAATGGAAGGGGGGGAAACAGTAAAGTTATTAGGATAGGTAAAGTGCTAACCATCTGTGGAGGTGCTCCATATAACATCTATGAAGGGAAGAACAGCTGATTAGGGACCAAAGATTTTCATTATTTTCTGTATCTTTAAATTTTCACTGACCTTAAAGCTGTATTAAATTTGCTTCAGCAGTTTGCTGAAAATGCCTCGTAGATTTTCCCAAGCCTCTTAACATTTATTTCTTCTGACTCCAGTTTTCCCAATGTAAAAATGAAGTCAGCTAGAAATGTCTCACACAGCTGTGAAACTCAACTGCAGTTTGGTGTCATTGGGCTTACCAGTATTGAAAACTCATTGTGGAGGAAAACAAAACTGAAATTTAAATACAGAAAAAGGTTTAAGTAGAAATATGAAGAGCCGTGTGTACAAAAGCATCATTTTATAGGGAAAACTATAAACTCCCTGACAATTTGCATTATAAAGGATGTTGAACAATCTGAAAAATTTTACCCCTGTTACCATACAGGTTTGTTCTGACCTGGTGTTTCTGAAACGCTACCATATATTTTTTGAGTACTTCCTAACAAAAAAAAAAAAAAAAGGAAATTGCAATTAGATCAATATCTAAGACCTATCTTAATGCCTGTAATAGATATTAGCATGAAAGTAACTTTTATTATTAAACAGGAACAGGTATTGTTTATTCTAATAACATAAGGAATATGGTTTTGGAGCATGGTGATTTTTTTTTTTTTCTAGTATATCAGCACAGGGACAAAGAAAGGTATTTTAAGTGTATTTTTACATTTAGAAACAATGGAGGATATTATTTTCTAGAATAACCACTTGAAAGACTGACATTACTGAGCTATGCTTTAGCTTCCAAAATAAAACCTTTATCCTAATACCATTTAAATTAAGTCTTCCAGTAACTACAGTAAACACTATCAGGTGTTTGAGCATCAGATGAATAACAGCCAAGCATACCCCTCATATCTCTCCCCTTGCCTACTATTGTGGTAGTTCATTATAATATTTATAGAAAATTGAAGAGTGAGAATTTGCCATATTTTCTAGTAAGGGCTGAAGAAAATACCACTACAGAAGGACTTTTTGTTTAATTATAAATCAGGTGCTGAAATTCAACTCCTGCTTCTTTTTTTTTGTGCAGATTAAAAAAAATGAAACAACCAACGACACAACAAAATACACACAGAAAAAAAACAAAAACAAAAACAAACCAAAAAAACCCCAAACAAATGCAAAAAAAACCCCAAACAAAACAAACAAACAAAAAACCCCCGACCATTTCCACTATCAATAGGAAAAAAACCTTATTCCTCAACTTTGAATTTCAAAACTTTTCTTTGTTTTATCAACATCCATCATTATAACTGAATTCTGGAATTCAATGAAGTTTGCATCACAGTTAATTTGGGTCAGAATCTAGCTCCAAATGTAATACTACATTGTGTATTTCCAGTAATTACTCTTTGCAGTAGATAAATATTTCTACTTCCAGTGTAAATTTATTCCACAACTCAAATATGTTACTAGAGCAATATCAGGTTCTTGGAAAGAGACCATATTTTTTAATATAGCACTTTAATTTGTGCTGTTTAGAAAGACATATTATGTGAAATATTAAGAAAATAATTTTAAATTGTAAATTTATGCCCCAATCATATTGTTAGAGCACATATTTAGCTTTATACCTTTAGTAGTGCCAGTTGCTGGGTAAGTTAAAAAGTTAAAAAAAAACCAAACCAAACCAACAAACAAAAAAACCCAAAGAAAAACAACAACAAAAAACCCAAACCCAAACAAAACTTACAA
>JAAGNO010009347.1:0-20629 GCA_033439905.1 Ceryle rudis | reverse complement strand
ATGAATCTGATTTTTAAAAATTCTAGATTAGTCTTTTGTAAGAAAAACTAAAATTTGTAAGGAGAGGACTATATTACTTCTCAGGTTGGAAAGCAGAGTCTAATAGCCGTATTAGCTTCTAACAAATTAGAACAGCCATACCAGCTTCTGTTCTGTGCAGCAGGACACCAGAACAGAAGTCATCCTCTAACATCATGGAAATGACTTCATGATAGTTATAACAGTACCTGTGAGCTCACCCTGTATGTCTGTCCTGGAAGATCAAAATCTCAAGTCTTAGCATAGGCATAACTGGAGAAAAAGCCATTAAAAACATCAACAGTTCAAAGTACAATCAACATTACCACTCACTTACATACTCATTGCATTAATGTGTAACCCTTCAAAAAATAGATTGCTTCCAAGTGTTTTCAAAATCCCCAAACCTGCAAGCACACTACCACATTTATCAGAGCTATTAAGCAAGCAGCAGAATATGTTCATATCTAATTTTGCCTAGCTTTTGAGTTGGGTGAACCTGTGTGTGTTCTGAAGTTAAAGTAAAAAAAACCAAACCAAACAAAAAAACAAACAAACAAACAAAAAAACAGGGAAAAAAGAGCAGAGAGAAAAAGGGAAGTTTCTCCAAAACTACGTGGATACGGCTGAGCATGAAACAAGACTGACTTGCAGCAATTCTGACCATGAATCAAAAGAGTATCGTTAAGCCTCCATCATTGCTACCTGAGAAAACTACTGTTTTTCCTTTTGTTTTAATCAAATCTTATAAATAAGCCTAAGATGAAACTTAGATGTGGCTTACTTTTCTATGCACCCAAGTAAAATCTGACTAACACCAAAGGCAGTATTTATTACCAGTCCTCAGGAGGCTCCTAAGTACTAAACAGCATGCTGCACAATCAAGAAACTTAGCATAAGCTAATGGCACTAATACGTCTATGTACAGGGTGAACTACACGCTACTATAAACATACTTTTTCTTGTTCCTGTCTCTTACTAGCAGCCAACAGAGTGATGAGTAACAAACTCTTCAGGAGCACATCTATCCTTTTAAGCAGAAATGGGAGCTAACAGAACAACACAGCCAGGAGATTGAAAACAGTAACAATCTACAGGAGGAGAGAAAAGAAGAGGAAGAAAAAAATGGAAGTGGGTGGACAGCAGCTGAGCAGTGATAGCAAATGGAAGGGGTGGGAAGGCAAAAAAGAGCAGATGAATAGGGAAGGAGACAAATGAGATGTGAAAAAGAGACAGAAGACAAAATTACTAAGAACTAGTCTAAAACAGTGGTTCTTAAATCATGGCTCAGGCAAAGGAAATTACAAAGCCTGACAGGAAGACTAAATTACAATGCTGCTGTCAGCATCTTACTTCTTGACTGGTGTTCCCAAGAGTCAATCACGGCTAGGAATTACTGGCCTACAGCATGGCCAGTGAAAGTGCTGTAATGACTTTGTTAGCTAGGCGTCTCATGAATAGGAGAGATGCAGCACCATGTAAGCATATGGGAATAGGAAAAGGAAGGAAAGGATAATCGCAAGAGAGCTCAGCTGGAAAGAAGATTGAAGTCTGCACACTAAGATAGCTACCACACAAGTCACACTTAATCTGAAGCACTATGAAAGCTGGAAAGCATTTTGTTAAACAAAGCCTCAAAGCCTTTTCAGAAGTTGAGTTGAGCTCCTGTGCAAAGTTACATAAAAATTAAATCTATGGTGAACATAAAGGTTTTATCCAACATTCTTCATGTAACTGATTGAAGAAATAAAAATCTAGATAGATAATACATGCAGTGAAAGGGAAGTGCTCCAAGCTACTGTTTCAATGCTTTAGTTTAACTAATTAAAGACATTAGCCACATAAGATAACACCCTGCTCGTATCTATAATATCTTGGTCTGTTTAATCAGTCCAATCAGAATCAACGTGCAAAGTTTCCTTAAGATACCCTTCCTAATTGACCTTCACCAAAACACAACTAAATATACAAAAGACTGCAGCTATTGATGGACAAAAGTCTCCTCACCCTTCCCCCTCCCCAACTTAATCCAATAATGAAAGTAAGAATTAAATCAAGTAATCATGTTTTATAAGTTTTTATCAATGAATATAGTGTAGCATTAGGCTGACTTAACACTGCATCATTAGCTCAGAGGAAACCCAGGAGGAAGTTAAAGGCCTGTTTTTACCAAGAAACACTACAATACAGACAGAAAATGTTTGTATACAATGAAAACATACCGTGAATATCTCTTCCGTACTTTTTTCTCTTTGTACTGGAGCAACTGGAAATTCAAGAAGGGATTTTACTGTCTTCCTTTTGGCTTTTTCCATTTGAATATTAGTAAAATAGTTGACAGCAGCAAACTCAATAAGAGCAGAGAACACAAAGGCAAAGCAGACCGCTATGAACCAGTCCATGGCAGTAGCATAAGATACTTTTGGCAGTGAATGTCTTGCACTGATGCTCAGTGTCGTCATTGTCAACACGGTGGTTATTCCTTCAAAGAAATAGAGCAAAAGCAATATGAGCAGCTATGCACAAAAAGCAGTTAACCAGTTTTTAAAGGCATCACAGAAAGTCATGACTTCAACAGATCATCTACAGTTCACATGAAGAAAATGTGGAAGCCTTCATTTCATACTTTTTTTCATGTCAAGTTCAGTAGAATTTCTTACAAGTCATTTTCTAAACATTTGAACATAAATTAAGTTGTTAAAAAGGGGAATGCTCCTCAGGCTGCTGCAAAAACATGATTTTTTCCTTTAATGGGTTCAGAATACCTTCTATTAGTCTGTGTCTGTTCCTCTGATTCCACTTGTAATCCATGTGCTGTTAAGCCATGGAAAATTATTTTGGTGCTAAGGAAAACTAGAATATTATGTTAACAGCTCTGTTAATTAAGAAATCATCACCTTATCTTTTAAGCCCTTCTGCTACTACTCAACCGATGAAATTTAATTAGAATTTCATCTTCTGAAAAAACATTTTAATTAAAGTGTACAAGCATGAACACTGAACTCAAAATATGACCACTTCATGGTAGTACTTCAAATGCAAATGCATGCTGTATAAAACCAAAGTATAGAGTCTTTTTTTCCTTTCTCATTATACCTTTACTCTTATGAACACTGTACTCATTTTAATTCAAGATTAAATGGATATGTTCAAAAGAATTAAAAAAAAAATAAAAGCACGTTTTCCAACAGGATCCTCACATCCCCTATTTCCTACATGGGTGTATTCCATCTGGGTAACCTGAGCTGAAAAAGCTTCACCTAGACACAACCATACAGAGAACTGGACACAATGAAACCATTCCTTCCCATTGAAAAGAAAAGAAGAAACAGTAATAGCCAGTTCATGAAAGCACAAATATCTCAGAGAAAACTCAGCAGGATAAAACCACAGATGTAAGCTCACAAAACCTTTTTCAGTGGGAAGGTGTTGAAAAACACACTACTGAAAATGTTTGAGTCTCAGAAAAAAAAATAACTTATGGAAAGTTATTTTTTTCCTGGAAGAGACTCATCCCTGCTTAGCCTTATCCTTCCTGATTCTACCTTTTCCACTTCAAGAAAATAGTTTGAATTGTCTCTCTAAAGACATTTGTAGATTAGATATAATAATAGGGTGAAGTGACTTGAATGACCAACCATTCCCCAAAAACAAGTAGAAGAGGGGAGGCTGTGACAGCATTATAGTTTACTACCATAGTCTTTATGAGATTTCCCCTTATTAAATCACTCTACTGGGAGACTTACAGTTGCCACTGCAACTACCCTCGGATATGTGCCATTGGGATTTACAGGGTAGGGAATTAAATTCTGGTAAAAAATATCCTATATATACACAAACTGTAATTGTCCAGAGCTAAATACTCACAAGCTTCTGATTAGAAGTGCACATAACCATACCAAAAATATATTAGAGTATTTTAATATAAAAATTAATGTTAAAAACCTCTTAAAAATACTGCTTTCTTTCCTTTAAGAAACACCCATCTTTCACAATCACCAGATTCAGGTGTCTGAACTGCAGGTGTCTCTGCAGAAATCATGACCTGATGTACCTTAGTTTCTTGTGTTGCCTTTCTCTGTTACTTTTGCAAAGTTCTCCTTAATCATGCAGTGCCCAATGGAAAGATCTTTTGGTTTAGCCTCTTCTTACAGTTTTTCTAGAAAGCTGGTACCATAGCAGGTGTTCTAGCCTCATTCCTATTTCTTGCCTTCAACATTTCTATCTTCTTTTAATAAAACCTTTAGAAAACAGGGTCTCTGCTGGAATTTGTCAGAAAACTGAAAAGTTACTTTTAGCCATACTTTAAGCCATTTGCTTTCAAAGGTGTTTTACAGACTTATCTGTATCTTAATGGATGTCCAAAGTTTATTATTACTATTTGTTTTCAGTTTCACATATGAATAATGAAACATATTACAACTCTATAATTTGTACATTTTCAATGGCAATACTCCCTTCACAAAAAAAAGTACCATTACTCACCATCACTGCAAAAGCATGTGAAGTGATGTACTAGTTTACCTAATGTAATGCTTGAGTTGAGAGCTAGTGGGATTCTTACTAGGTTTACAAGTTGCTTCTCCTATAACTAATCATTAACCTTGTCTAATTTGTGATACTAAACAGTGTTCTGACTCCAGTTACATGTTTGAATGGGCTGTCACGTAGAAACATTAATTCCTGTCACTCTTGCCAGAGTCAATCTATAAAAAGGCTTTTTGCAGAACATTCTCTCCCTGATTAGTCCTGCTTTAGACTACAGCACATTATAAAATCAAGACACTGCTCTATAAAGACTGCCTTTAAAAAGGTTTTTATCCTATTTCTTTCTTAGAATATTTCCATTTAATTTCTTATGTTTTGTCTTCCATAGAAGCTTTTTTGGTTTTATTCTCAGAGTTCACTACAGCATCTCATTCAAGCTGTATTTTGATGAAAGCAATTTTGATATCATGCCATCATTTTGCTTTTTGAATTCATTTTCATAATGGCAATGGCAGAAAGAAAAGACAAGCACTGAACATGAAATTACAGTAAGAGGATCTAAGCCTTACTCATAGCAAGCTTCCACTGATGACACAGATATCTCATAATAAGACATTGGTACATCTTGCACACTCCCAATCACATTAAAAGAATTCTAGAAACTCTCAGTTCAAGAAATTAACACTACTGTCCACTGGGGGATAAAACTGTTCGGGATGTAGACTAAGGACTGGACTTTATTACTCAGAGACAGGTTTGCTCCCCCAGGAAGGTAGAAACAGCTGAGATGTACACCCATTTGCCACAGGCAACCACACCATACTTTATATGTTCCAAGTTTCTCTTCAGATTCCAAGGATTCACATAACAACATTCTTCATACATTGTTAGCAAAAATTCCTCTGAATTTACACTATTCCCTTGGTTCTGCAGTAGTATGGAGGCGGCATATCCCAATGCAGTAAAAAGGTTTGTTCTAATGAAAGTCATTAAAAGAGGAAGTGCAAAAAAAAGTAAAAAAGAATTACCAAACACAGTTCTAGCTGGAACGGATTCCTTATTTATCCAAAATGAAACTTGAGAAAGGATCACGGTCATAATACATGGGATATAGGTCTGAATCATAAAATAACCCATTTTTCGTCTGAGGTGGAAATAAACTGTCATAACAATATATTCACCTAAAAAAAAAAGAAAATAAATTTTATTTTTTGTTCCTTCCTGTACATAAAATTTGTATTGCAGAATAACTGTTTCAGACCATCACCTTGGATTGTTTAAGGTGAAGCTATTCATACCACTTAACATGCATAGAAAGATATGCTCCTTAGTTACAAGCATGAATTCAAGTTTTAAACAAAACCTCTTGGAAGTAGTAGTTCTTTACGTTGCCATTCAGAAACTGATATCAAAAATACTATAAAATGTACAGCTATTACTGGATCATGTTTTACAGTATAAGGATTATTTTTAAAATTCTTTTGACAATTCTGTTGAAGAAAAGGGTCACAAGATAGAGGCTATCTATCTACCATGGTATCCTTAACACTGTGGTACCTATCTGCCAAATAAAACAATAACAATGACGCACATTAAATGTTATGGAAGCCTCCGATCTTTTTACTAGGTTTATATGTCAACACCACTATGATAATGAAATAAATACAGAACTCATTGACAAGAATTAAAAATGATGTAAGTTTATCTAAAATGTTATCATTTGTATTAAATAAAAAGCAATATATTGCAGTTTTAACAGAAACTGAATAAACCATCTAAATAAAGCACTACAGAATGAGCATTTGGGGGACAGTAAGGAAATTGCTATCTCATAATAATACACCGAGAAATAAATTCCTAGAGTATTACAAAATGCTGGGTTTTATCTTTGAGAAAAATATCCATAAAGGAATACAATATATATTGTCTTTATCTGTCTCATTTTGACCATCCTGCAACACCCAAACTTGCTGATGCTTAGAAAATGATTCCAATTTTTAAAAATATTTTGGGAATATGCTTGTTTATCATCACACTGCTCATCAGTGATACTTCACTCATTTCGGATGCCTGTAGTTGCCATTTGCCTTATTTCTTACAGCACAAATCAGCAGAAGTATCTATTGTGACTAATGCATTTGTGCCTATCCTTATCTGACTAGAGGGCTTTTATGGCTTTAATAACCCATTCTGTATGCTGTACTTCTATCCTGAGCTGTTTGCACCGCCAAACAAAGGAAGTCTTTTGCACATAATGTGGATGCAGCGCTGAGAAATTACTTCCTCACACAGGCATCCTCTTGACTCTTCAAACTGCATTTTAAGCAGTGATTAACTGCTCATTTTGTCCCTTGGAGTAATGATCTCATTCTAGCTTTCTGAAAGACCGTCGCAATCTACTGTAATGAATCTGCAAATGTAAATCTGAAGTACAGAAACCCAATTCAGATTTATGCTCTCAGCCCGTAATATATATCCTACAACACTCAGTAGAATACCTTTCAGGAAGAAAAGAAAAAAGCCTCAGGCAATGTTACAGGATTAGTTTTACCTCAAGTTGATTTTCACTGATGAAATTCCTACCTGTAATAGATTTAATGGTTTCAGTGGATACCGTATGCCCAAGCAAGTCATACTGAACTAAACTGGAAGACTCCTCAGGAACTTCCACTGACTTCTCAGGTCCTTTTGTCCAGGTATAAATCATTTCACTCTTTGGATAAGCATCTACAATACAGCATCAGTTTGCATAAATAGGAAGCTTCTTCTCACACCTTACTAAGAGCCCAAGCCTAAACTACTGAAACTGAACGACAAGACTCACACTAACTAGAAGATACCCTTCATGTTAAGTTACCCACAAAAGCACCCTTGGAGGAGAACAAATAGCAGCAAATGTCATATGCCAGGTGTCACACACAAATTCACATTTGAATGTGAAGTCTAAACACAAATTCTTTCTGGATCAGCCCTTCTCAGTGGGTAAGTAAAGTTTATCTTTCAATTGCTTTTAAAATCCCTATCTAAAATTTTATCATTAAAATATAAAAAAGCATGTGTATAAGAAGGATACATTTTGGAGACTAGGTGCACATTTCTTTAAAGAAAATAATGATTATACTAAAAACTGTACTAAAAGTTAGAAACCAGAGGTCAGCACAAAATAGCCCAAAAAATAAGCACACCCAAAGAAACATTTTACATTTAATACAAAAGACATAACTTAGGGCTAGCATTCAATCCCTACACAGCCCAAACTCCTGTTAAAATTACATTAAATTAGTCTTGCATTTGAAATGGCTACATCTTATTTCAAGTTTCACTGATGAAAATATCAGATTAGTGTCAAGTGCAATTTCTGCTGGCTGGTGATTCTGCCTGAAGAAATATGCCTGTGGATGAGCCCCCACTATTGAAGGTCCACTATCACAGAGGTGATGCCAAAGCCAAATTTGGCAGCACCTGGTCTCCAGTATCACCATAACAGGGATGAAAAACCTTTTCAGAGCAGTGTCTTTAATACCCCTCTTTTGTTTGACTACACAGATGTATAAGCTAAATTGATTTTAAAGTCTGTAAGGAACTTCCAGCCATTTCTAACTTCGGAGTTCTGGGGTCAATGAAAACAGATTCATGTACAGCCACTGACTACATCAGAGTGTAAAGCAGAGAAGTCAGTGACCAAGGAGGCTTAGAAGAGTGACAAGGTAGTTAATAGAGTGCATCAACCATCTCCAGGCAGTCTCAGAGATCTCTGCTGTGCACTCAAACCAGGGAATCACAACTACCTGTCTCAGTCGTTCTGCACATATGTCCCAAAATATTTCTTCTGGACAAAGCTTGGAGATTTTTGGATAATCTACATCTGACTTCAAAACAGAAAAGGAAAGTCACCTGCACTAAGATTCCTTGCACCATTCTGAAAAATATTTATTTACTCTAAACCAGCCCTCAGACTCTCATTATAGACTAGGAGATACACAAATAGAACCAAAGAACAAATCTCTGCACGTAACCTCCACATCTATCTTAGGATATCAATATGCCTCCACTAACCATAGAGAAAGTAAATTAACCTGCTTCCCTAAGTGCCTTTTACCTGGCTGTTGTAAGGCGAGATGTTATCTCTTTGTCTTCTACAGACAATCTCTCACTTGACTGAGTAACCAATTTCTCCTTAAAAACCAGGAGAGCAAGCAACTGTGTAGCCAGAATAGTGGGGTTTAACATAGTAGCTGAATCACTGCCTGCTTTTCTGCCTAGGCATAATTTCTGAGGCCCTAAATAAAATTCCCAAGGAACTTAACAGGAGTTTTGTCTGCATAAGGATTGTGTATCAAGGCTAATATTCAAAAGTTAAGTAATCGCTCAAAATCTACTTCTACTACTTAAATTCTGTAGTTACAAGAAATTTCATAATTGCAACTTACAACTCCCAAATTTGAGAGGACAAGCATGACCATCCATGGGAAAATCCACTAATCTCATGGGACACTCTGCACTTATTGTAAGCCTATAATGGAACAAATTAAATAGTCGCTGGTTGCCATTTTGTCTAGGCAGTATAACTTTTGCATACAGTAATTGTAAGAAGTCAAACAAACACGTTAGATACCTCATTGTGTACAGGATGGTGCCATTTCTCATTATTCTGAAGAGTTTATTTGGTGCTGTCATATTATGTGCAACAGACTTTTTCCCATTCCTGAAGAAAGTGTCAGGAGTCCACACCTTTGAAACCATCAAGTTGTTGAGTCTTAAAATTTCAATAGGGCCATCATATTTTAATCTTTTGTCTACCCATGTCTGACGGAAGAAGACATCCATTGTATATTCCTGTATGAAATTGCAGAAAAACAAAGATCACATTTGCATATGTGTTTCCTGTGAAAAAAGAAATCTCTCAGGAGCTAAGAAATCAGTGGTAAAGAAAATGCCAAGTCCACTACACAAACATATTTCCACCAATTAAACTGTGTTGTGTACTTCTTAATAGCTTAATTTTCCACATTAGTCATATCAATAATTTGCCACACATTATTTAATCATTAAGGAATAATTAATCTAACTAGGTTGCAGGAAGCCGGCAATGGAATTTGTAGTCAAGCATATAACTGGAAACAAAATGATCTCTGACAATAAGCGTCAACAGATTTTTAAATAAAAGATATCTGTGGATTTTCTGATGCTGGCTAAATTAAAAATACCAGGACAAATGATTACTTCCACTTTAAAGTTTCCACAGAAAGCCTTAAGTCCTGTCTAACTTACAGTTGTGATTTTGTTGTTAAACACATTTTGTGACTTTCAGACTCCTACATAATGTTACCATTGAAACTACTTGTATGGCTATATCTAGTCACACTGGCAAGGAAGCATGTCTCCTAGTGTAATGTTTCTTAGAATTATATCTGTTGTCTTCTCCTTGGCTGCATCCTCCACTGTGGTTTATAGTTAATCTATGAAAAGTCTCTTTTTTAGCATGATTTCTTGCTGTTGACTTCATAGCTCCTAAGTAGCAGTTTCTATTATTAGCTTCTACGTGACAGATTTTTTTTTTAATGTAAGATTTCAACCGCTTTCATTATACTGGGTACCAAAGTAACCTTGCTCTAAAAGGGCAGTCTGATCATCCCCTGCTGTATCCCCCTGTATCATGCTGCTGTTTCAGTGAGTTTTATGACTGCAGCCACATTCAGATTACACTGGCTCACTGGTGGATATATTAACTAAAAATTAGTCCCAAACCAATCCCTGCATCCTGGAATAGCCTTGTAACTAATCCCTAATGATGAAAGGGAAAACATCTGCTGTAACCTCTCCTTTTGCTAATTCCTCACTTACCTTCTCTTCATGTTGTCACTCCTGTCTTCTCCAATACAACTAATAATTTCCCCTGTCAAATGCTTCAATGAAACCTGAGAGATGCCATGCAGCCCTTGTTTTAGATTTGAAATACACAGTGCTCGATTTCCTTAGGACTAGTTCCCTCTACCCCTTGTCACACTGAACAGCATCATACCAGTACACAACAATCATTGAAAGGGTAAGATGCATTTCAACATGAGACTGCTGTCATGAATGTAGTCCTTGAAAAGTATCTTGCTATCGCATACCTTTCCACATGATAGAGCCAAGTCAGGTGAACCACAAAGTGCCTGACAGCACTGTATGGGAAGAAAGTTACTACCCCAAAACCACCTCGTCCTTAAAGAAGTTCAGTTCAGCAAATTTGGCTATATTATATGAGTTTTCTTGGATATTTTATAAAATGAGAAACTATTGTATGATTTAAGGGAACACCACTGGATTATAGAAGTTGAAGAGAGTTTTGTTGGATTTGACCTCAAATGGATGCAAATGCCATTCAGGCACAAATAACAGTAAGTGCAAATGTAAAATTCCTCTTCGGTGACTACTTCATACATGTGACTTTGACATTCCATTTCTGCAGATACTTATGAAAACACTTATCAGTCAAACATTTGCTGAAAGCGATGCTAAAAGGGGCACAAAGATCAGCAAAGGACATTCATCTGAAATGAAAACATCAACAAGTATTGTGAAAGGGTGTCATTATTGTTCACCTGAGAATAACACAAGTTTCGGAAAGGAAAAGCAATTTCAAAGATATTACACATTTTCCCCACAACAGACTGACTTAGACACTCCCCACAAGGCCTGATTCTGCCTCTGTTTTAAATCCTATGACGTGAATCCTTAAACCAGCCCAAGAAACAGTGAAAGTGTGACCGGAATCAGGCCTGACGTATCTAATTATAACCTGTAAATTAAGCTGTTACTAATCTTTCCTATTTTGCATGACTGACAGAACAGTACAGATGAAGCATCCACTCCTTACTGCAGTTAGTGGTTTCTCAGAACCATAAAATAACATTTTAATCCCAGAAATACATACCATTTCTACATCAGAAACAGGTCCAAAACTGGTGACATATATATCTGTTTTGACTTCAGTAACAGGACCTAATATATGAAAAGGAAGTGAGCAAGAAAATTTTAATTTTGCAGGACAACAATTCTCATAAATGATCCTGGCATGTGAACAGTTATCATTTTGAGGGTTCTGTGGACAAGCAAGAGCAAAATGCAAACACAGGTCATCTCAGGTAAGGCTCTAATAAGAAGCACTGCTCAATTACCTTTACCACATAAGTCAATCCAAAGCACCATTTCCAGGCAAATCCCCATTCAGAAAACCAATGTTTACTCAACAGATAAGAAAATAGATGCCAAAAAATTAAAAGGCTCACTGAAAACACTATGCTAATTAACAACAGGCACTGAATTCGGGAAATCCACATTCTCCAAGGCTTTTATTACTAACATTCAGCCCTACTGTTAATAACTGAACAACAGTTTTTAGCATGCCATGCACTGGGCAGTTTAGTACTGCAGGATTAGGAACTGAATCCATGTATTTAGAGTGCTTTAATACTAACAATCAAAATAGAAGATGGAGCAATTTTGAAGGCCTGAAACCAGGTCCACACTCTACTAAAAAGCATCGTCTTAAAAGATCTAGGGATACTTAGGACACTGTCAAAAACTGAGTAGATGTCTTGCACTCTCGCAGCTGGGTACAGCATAGCAACCACCAGAGAAAGCAGTTTCACTTGAACGTATCATTTCCTTTACTACAGGACAAAACACCTTGAAATTTCAGATGAGCATCCACTCTACAGTACACACTAGAGTTCCCCTTGAACCAAAGGACACGTGCACTAATTTCACTGGGATTTAGGTCTGTTCCCAATGTAAAACACTAGAAAACTGATAATCATTACCAGTTATGAAGATTCTGTGATCAAAACATTAGGTAATGCTTTAATTCAGGTAATTAACTCACATCATAGTGTTGCGGGATATGGTCTAGGGGTGAACGTGTAGAGTAGGGTGAATGGTTGGACACTATGTTCCCATGGGTCTTTTCCAACCTAGATGATTCTGTGATTCTGTGATCATAAGTTAAATAGATAAATAAATAAAATCTACTGAGAGTCTTACCAAAGAGTATCTGTTTGGAAAAAAAAAAAAAAAGTATGATCTACAGATTCACAACCACAGTTTCTAAACATCTGCAACTCAAATTTCTGAAGAGGATAAGTGGCTTGAGCCTGTTAATTCAGGCTTTATCACAGTATTTGAAATCTAAACATGAAAGGAGGAAAGACTTAAAACAGTTAGCAGAAGGAGATGTCCCTCCTGAAAAGAAAAAAAAAAGAAAAAATAAAAAATAAATGTTGAATCAGATGTTACAAGGACTAAAAGAAATAAGCAACTGGAAAACAAGGAACCTACACTTCTGACACGTAGAACAAGTATCAAACTATGAAGAAAAAGTAAAAGAAAACCATGTAAAATTTTTTCACTAAACAGTTTGCAAGTTATGTTAGAGAAGAACAGCCAAGAATTTTTCAACTAAATGTCAAAAAAAAGGACTTTGGTGGAAGTTAACACTTTTACAGAGGGACATTTTTTTTGAGATAAAATCTAAAGAAAATTCACCCCACAACAGTTGGTAGCTCAGTGGTCTCTGAAAAATTGGATAGTTGGGCATGTCTGTGTTGAAGAGGTTTTGAGAAGAAACTCAGTTCCAGATAACACAATTTCATACCATGCTGTTTGCTTGACAGTGAGTTACTCTCTAAACTTGTTAAAGGGAAGCTGCTCCCCTTTCTACAAATAACAAAGTGTTCAATAGTCAGAGAAATCCGTGAGTGGTTATACCACTTGTTTTTCTGACAAAGCAGTCCAATAACTTTTCCTGAATATAGTTATTTCTGGAGAGAAGTCCAAGAGATTGGAGGAAGTCATACTAGATACTGAAGTGAAGAAATTCATCTGCAGCATTAGGAAAAAGGTCAGAAAAGCCCAATTATACTTGTACATAGAAGAGATCCAGTTATATCTGTCCCCCCTGTAACCACCAGCCTATAATTTATCTAGCGTTGGTTTTATACCTAAGTATTTATTTCACCTGAACTTGAAATCATAGAATGGTTTGGGTTGTAAGGGGCCTTAAAGATCATCTAGTTCCAACCCCCTCCACCATGGGTAGGGACAAATAAATGTTTCTGAAATCAAAGTTCTATAGAAAAATAAAAAGTAATTTTCTGACAGAGCTCTAATAAGAAAATGAGAAATTAGTCTCTTTTACTCAAGAGGAGAATACTGAATATTGCACTCAGTTCCTGAATCCCTTTCAGGAACTGCTTCATTTGTTATGTTATAAGAAACTAAATGGGAATATTCCTCAAAACAAACAAACAAAGAAACCCAAGCTTTTAACTACTTTTCTCTGGTGATATCTTCTTTTCTTTAGCTCACAGACCACTGTCATTTTATAATCATATCAAATTGAGCAGAGGGACAGATTTTTCCCCACAGGCATGAGCTGCTTCTCTTCAGGCATTGATTTCTTTTGTTTTATTAAATGATGACAGCTTCATGGGCAATAAGTGTTCAGAGGCTTTTTGCAAGTTTATTTTTTGGAGTTTCTCAGAAATAAGGGGAGAAGCTAATCTCCAAACCAGCAAGCCTATGACTTAATGCTACTAGAAAACTCATAGCAGCAGCACAGGACTAAAACTATGCTTGAGTCCACTCTTTAGTAACTGCTATTCTGCTTTCAAATCTTTATTTATTAGTAGGACCTATGAGAAAGAAGGAAGCAGGAATTCTTAAACAATAATGAAGCCACAAAATAAGGTTGAAATTAAAGTTTACTTTTTGTTGCTTGCCCAATGTGATGGCAGTACAGTGTCAAAATAAATGTTAAAATCACATTTTAGGCTGCTAGAAAATGGCAGATGAATGAGGATCTATAAATATTTTAAGCATCATAACAATTATCCATCTAATACTAACATGCAAATCCTTGTTTTGCATCCAAAGCCTTGGTCAAACAGTAAAACGTTTGTTAGGAGTGAACATAGCAGCAAGGGACAGTGAAGCTGATTATCTCCCTAATGCTTTTTCTCCACTTGCAGCCCTGTCACGCTCCACATCTTACACCTACATTGTCAGTTCACAATTGTTAAGGCCAAATCATCTTGGATTTTCTAGCACATCACAGTACTTAATGCCAACCCAGGGGTATCTATGGTGACACCAAAACCTATCCCTTATTATTCTTGTTCTAGGAGAAAACCTCCAGTTGGTAACAATAGCAGGGGAACAAATAGTGAGTCATGCCTCTTTCTTTTACAAAAAAAAACCCTATTATTAATTGTGGGAATTCCTGTCAACGAGGAGGTGATCTGTAGTCACCTAACCTACTTTTACTGGTGATTTAAGCAGCCCTCTGAAACGAATGTGTTGCACCACTTAATCAACTTGGGTTCTGGAAGATGATCCTATTAGAATCCTTAACACTATTACTGGCTATAAAACGCAGCAAGTTGTGAGAAGGCAAATTAACTTTAAATATGACCATTTGGGTTTATCCCTCAATGGATGTTCAGGAAGCATCTAGCCACCATAGATCTTCAGGAATACTGAAGAACTATTTATAACATACTGGTGTGTATTTTTATATCAATGAAATAGGAGGAGAGTCCTACACACTGCAGTGGGAGCAGTTAAGTCTGAATCACTGCTTGCAGGATAATATACTTTAAAGAAGCTCAGGCAGGTTTAAAAGCAACCCCTGCAAAAAGCCAGAATAGTTCAGTGTTAGATAGAGATGTTACATGTAGGCTGAAGAAGTGATGCCAGGCCCTAACCCTGTGAAGAGGAACATAAGACATCTCTCCCATGCATTTTATGCCAACATATGGGTTGAACTGCAGCACAGCTCCCAGTGAAAGACTTTGGTCTCTATTATCCCTGCGTCTCCATAGGCAACTGTCACTGCAGAGATCTCCACTGTATGTAAACAGTTGAATCTTGCACAGGCTTTCTGTATATTGCAGATTTTGCCATCAAGAGTCATGCAGCCAACCAGGAACATTAGCAAACAAGTCTGTACAAAGGTTTCAACATACAAAGTACAATTTAAATGCTACGTGCAGTTATTGCTGCTGTTAGGAGATCAGTCCCAGGATACATCAACCACATTAAATTATATTACATCAATTCCTACAGCTACATCCAAAAAAAAAAAAAATAGTTGTTACAGATATTTTCTTATTCTCTTTTAAATATAACTGCATGTGAAAGATTTGGTGCTTTCTCTTTCCAAATTCTTGCTGCCTACATAAGGATGATATCTTTTAAGGGAAGGAAAAGAAAAAAAAAAAAAGCCATCATATGAAGCATGTTCTCTTGTTTCAGTCAATCAGAAAGAACAGCTGAGGACATCTGCTATATGTAACATTTCTATAACATTTCTATTAGGTAGCCAGAACAACTAGGTAGAGCATTTAAAAAAAAATTATGTGTAATTCAAACACACAGGCTACATTTTCTACCAAAAGACAAATACAACAAAATGCAGCAGAATGTAATCCCTATGTATGTTCATCAATCAGTGTGTCTGAACCCTGAGAAGGGAAAAAGATACTTCCAGAAATTACTGTTAATAAACAAATTACTGTTTATTTGCTTGTTCATCTCTGCTGAGACAGCCAACAAGCTTGATACTGGTGCCAGTTTTCGTGATGTGGACACCTGTCTACTAAGAACTGGACTAAGAATATCAGCTAATTTTACACAGGTCACTGAATAACAGACAGATGGTAATGACTTCAAGCATTACTAACCTGGGCCAAATTCAAATCAGTCAACTACAGGTATCTAACACTATATCCTGTTAAGACTTTGAGTCATCTACTCTCACCAGCCGAGGAAGACTGGACAATTGCCTGGAAAAAAAAAAGATCAGCTTCACTTTACAAGGCTCACTTCAAGTTCATTTGCAATCTAAAAAACTAAAAATAAATTACAACATCTATTATGCTGAGCAATGCAACCTTGAACATACACGAGTTCTTAATAAGAGCAGATAATCATGTAGATATTTTTCTTTTCTTTTCTCTAAAAACAGAAAACTGTCTTAGCTCTTCAAATATATTCTGTGTTTATTTTCTGACTAAAGTCCCTCCTACTGCATTGACAGGAAATTAAACCCTTCAGAAATATTGCTCATCAGCTGAACATCACACAGCCTAGAAGGAGCAGAGGAGCTCTCTCCTACCCTTCTTACGGGAGATGATGGCCAACATATTTAACTCTGCCAAGTACTCAGCTGTACTTTCACAGATCATGAGAAAGAGTATGAAAAGTGAAAGAAAATGGAAAATTAATTAACACAGACCTGTTCCTTCTACTCATGAGCCAGTGTACGTGGCAACTTCCAAACAGAAGCCAACGAGCTATCAACATTTTGCTGAGACTTGCAGCTCATGCCAGCATACCTCACACAAATAAACAAAGCCCAAGAGGAGAGAGAGCTCCAGCTTTCACCAGCTGATGGGCAACCATGCCACAAGCCAGTAGCAAGCTGTGGGAGATACTGTCAGCCTGTTCAGAACTATCAGAGGGTTTTGCAGTCAACCTAAGAGCCTTTGGCAGGAGGCAAGTAACACACCAACTTTTTTTTTTAGTCTGTACACACAACTGGCCATCAAAAGCAAGATGCCAGAGATGAGATGTTCTCTGAAAACCACAATTCACTAAAATTATTAGCTGCATGACAGCACATAGTGATACTGCCATCAGTAGGTTCAGTCCCCCCATTCCTTCTTACTTCCCTAACTACAAGCTTAAATGTGATGAGTTACTGTATCATGAAACTTTCAAAGACACTGTTCCATTTTTTAAAGTTGCAATCCAACACTTCTTTTAAAAGGCATCTGGACTTCTACCATCACTTTGAAACTAACCACCAGTAGAAGGATAACAAAGGGATTTTTTTCAGTCCAGCTTTTGCAACTTTCTACAGTTTTCCTATGTCATACACAAAATTTTTGAAAGCAGATGAAAACTGCAGGCAGAATATAACCAGAAATACTTTTTCTTCAGAGTTTTACAGCTGAATCAATATAGGACAGCAGTAAGACTCTTGAAGTTTTTCAGCAAATAATTCTTTTAATGAATCACACTACAAGTGGCTTCTGTAAACACCCTGTTCTTACAGAGTGGTTTTGACCAGGAAACCCATATGTTTTTCAAATTGCATTCTGAAATTTAAGAATATGATATAATGGAGTATACAGTGTAGGGAATGGAATTGACTTCATTTCCACCACACTATTTTCAAACTCATACAGCATTACTTTATTCATTAGTTCCTAAATACCTTTTCTCTCTTGAAATTCAAAACTCTTATCCATTTAAAGTCTTCCTGACAGCAGTTGGGATTTTTTTTTTTTTCCCCTGCATGAAACTGCCCATTCACCTTTATTTCATTAAATTTCTAGGTGAAATATCTTTACTTCTTTCTTGCTTCTTTAGAGTCCCTCCCCACCCCCCCAGACTTAAGGAGAACTTTCACTTAAGTGGTCTTTAATAACCTTTTCCATAAACCCTGCTGGGTTTGTTTATTACACTACCAATCCTTACAGTGATTAGTAAGTGACAGCAACTTTTTAGTTTTTTTAAATCCATTTAATAAAGTGAGTTTGTAATGCAAGGTGTCAATCCAATGACACAGGGAATTTCATTCTTCTATTAATCCTCAACATATGCCATGCTCCTGCATAAAAAGTATGAAGACAAGCTTTCATATACTCCACTGAGGTTCAAAGCCCTTCTGAGAGACCATTTGCAAATTTGGAAGCATGCTCAAGCATACTTCTCCTCTGTACCTACCAAAAATTGTGCTAATTAATGATAGCATGGAGAATTTGGATACAGTTTTAGGAAAACTCCAAAATCTAACATTTTCTACTTTGCTCTGAATGCAACAAATCTCCATGAATCGTTATTTGTGGCAACTCTGGAAGATGCCAGCAAAATTCAGAATTTGGCTACCTCCCCAAGTCTGATTTTAAACATCATTTACACCAGAATTAGAAGTGTTTTCATTAATTTGAAGTTTAAATTCAGCACCAGTCAGACCTCTGTGTGGCTTTTTGTTCTTAAAATAAAACCTTAGTTTCATTCTGAGCCACGTGAAAGCTAGATGGTGAATCAGCTTCAAGAATAAAACAAAAATATTCTGCGTTCATCAGAAAGTGATGTAGTTTTAACATTACCAAAACACAGTATACTTTCCATCTCTTCTCTAAATATTCCCATCCCCTCTGTCATTTCATTTGCTATGCTATAAACTAGTGAGTGACCCACTTTTAAGATGCAAGACCCATTTGTCGTAAAGATTTACCAGAAAAAAAAAAATAGAGAAACTTGATTTGGATAGTGTATATTATAATAATTAGTCCATAGTCATTACTCTAAGCTATGTCAAAAAGTCAAATCTGAACAATTGCAGAAATTTCTTTCGATGGTTGGTTTTGGTTTGTTGCTTTTTTAAAAAAAGTTGTTCTTGTCAAATCAGGTGAAGTTAACTGTTGCTGTAGGGAGTGAGGGAGGCAGGCAGCATTTACAAAAATAAAGCTTTTTTTTTTTATCCCCATGTTTTGCTTAGAATTTTGAAAATCAAAGATGAGTGGTTTAAATATTATAAGGAAGCAAGAAGCAAGAAGTAATAAAACATCCATTTTGTGACATATGCACCCAGAAGTGTTTTCCCCCAGGCTGAAATTAGATGTTTTTTTCTTCTCTCGTATCATTTACTTCAGTATTGCCACTATGAAAGTTCAAGGAGATACAATGAACTTTTTCTCCTTGATAGCATTTTGCTGAAAGCCTGCAACACCGATCGAGGAAAAAAATCTACTCCTGCAAAATATCCTGCAAAGGACAACTGTATTAAAATAAAAATCAACATAAACTGTATGTCGTATTACATATTTAGTAGTTGTTTAATTTTGGAAATCTGATAATGCTCATAAAGCATCTTTGCTAGATGACTAATTAGTTGGCATTCAACCTAAAATGATGCCAAACATAGCACATCTCTTGTACGCGTGCAGAAGTGTCTCTAACCTCTCTGCAGAGACTAAATTGCAAAAGGCTACCAACTCCCAATGATTCCTCTGGGTGCTGATAAATTTAGCTTCCTAACTTATAGAAGTAACCTAACTTATAGAAGGCCTCATTTATTCTATATACTTTAAACAAATAAAGGAGTCATCAACAATGCCAGGAGTTGTCCTTTCAAAAATCACGATCATACATGTGAGCACTGTATATGGCACGTGGGGAACGTGTTGGCATATATGTTGGTGTATAAGGATCACATGTATGAAGAAGATACTTTCAAAGAAGAAAGAAAGTATTTTGCTGTGTAAACCTATGCAAGGATGCCATTCAAACCTGTATTGGAAGCAGCCTATAAAACACTCATTACAGCTTTGTGCTATAGGGTTGTAGCATATCTTTTTAACTCTGGATTGTGTGGATTTTTTTTACTTTCAAGTCTGTGTTTCTAGTAACTTCATTCCAGATTACAAAATACGCTTTTATTTCATCTGTATCCTAAAGATTTTTGGTTCCAAGTCCCCATGGAATAACACCAAAACCAATAAAGAACAGCAAGTTTGGCTGCTTCTTCAGCAGCACCAAACTGCATTTTAACAGCCTGGGGAATGAAAGGGGAATGAAACCCTGACATGCAGAACACAGATGAAAGCAAATTTGAGACTCCTCCACTTCTAATTGCTATACAGCAATTATATCTACCACTGCTAAATCAAAGCTTGAATTCAAGCAAATGTGGTAAAGAACTGGTGTGCTCAGGCACCTGAGCTCTGGTTTTCCCTAACTAGTGAACAGAACCCATTAAAGAGAAGCTTAAGGTCAGGTAAAAGTAAACTTGTTTCTATTAGGACCCGATCCGTAGCATTTAGGGGTCAAAAACTGCCAAGGGCTGGAAAAATCTGGATGTTAAGAGATGTCCCTCCATCCTCATTAAGCCAAGGCACACCGGCTTCAGGGCTTGTTTTTTTCCCAGCGCAACAGCAGCAGCCCAAGCCCGGAGTGTGGGCAGAGCAGTGAAGCGGGGGCTGAGCCCGGGACCACCCCAGCGGGGCCTCCACGGCCGGGGCTGCTCAGCCCCCCCGGAGCTTTCGGGGTCAGGCGCTGTACCTCTGCC